>JAKUCV010002563.1:10081-23380 GCA_028386065.3 Turnera subulata | reverse complement strand
CGTGACAATTATATAATCGTCATCAAAAACCAAACTCAGGGATCGACATCCCTAACCAAAATCTCGAGGATCGACATCCTCATCACAATTCATTATTAATCCATTATTACTTAATCCAAAAGACACAGAAATTCGATACGGGGATAAACATCCCAAAAATACCAAACAAGCACCGGGATAGACATCCCGAGCCAAAACATAACAAAAGCACAGCATCCAACAATGCAATAACACCAAATACAATAACCGAGTAATAAAGGCACATATTGAAGGAAATCCATCCTCACCTTGGCCGATTACTCAACTTCGGAAATAATGACCGGTACGACGCCGGCTCCTCGGGAAACTGCCCGATATCCAAAAACCTATACGTCAAAACAATACATACTCACATAAATGCACATATTCGGTATGCAATGATGCCAATATTACGGAATTACCCATCCCGGTTCTTATTCGATATTTTTTCCATTTATCGAAAATATTTTACTCGTACGTATTTCCGAATATAATTTCGGTATCATATTTAAATTAAAACTCTTTTTCAAAATATTTTTCATAAAATAATTATAATTTCCCAAAATAATAATTACTATAATTTTCCATAAAAATAATAAGCTATTTATAATTTTTCAGAAAATATATATATATAGTATTTATCTTTTTCTAAATACATATACAATTTAATTTTCCAACACAAAATATAATTAACTTTAATTTTCCAAATACATATACATATACCATAATCATAATTTTCCAGAGAAAAATTAATACATAAATTAAATTTTCAGAAATTATTTTCATGTTATAAACATAATATTAATTTTCAAACAATAATATAATTGCCTTTAATTCCAAGAATCAAAGTATATATACATATATATATTTTCCAAAATACCAAAATCCATACTAACAGTTTTTCTCAAAATACATATCTTCCCAGAGTTATATTCCAGCAGAAATAAATATATTACACATATATATATATATATAAATAAAATAAACAGATCAAACCCAACCGGGATCCAACCCAGGAAGGGCGCGACCCGCCCGTCTAAAACGGGTCTGCAACACGGGTTTCGCTTACCTCGACGACGGCGGCTGCGCGAGGGCGTGGGGTAGGGCGGCCACGAGGAAGGCAACCTCGAGGCGACTCGACCGGCGGTGGAAAGGCGGCGGAAGGTTGACGGCAGCGGCAGAGCAGCGGCGGAAGCAAGATCCATGGGTTCTCCGTCGGGTCTGCAGCGCGTGACGGCGGCTCCGGCGGTGGATCGGCTCGGCGACGACAGGGGTGAGGTCGCGCCGGCCCTGCGAGCTCGATGGCGGCGGCGGTGGCACGCAACGCGGCACAGATCGTCGGCGAGTGCACAGTGACCCCTGGGTTGACGATGAACAGTAACCCGTTTTCTTCTTTTTTTTCTTTTTCTTCATTTTCTGCATTTTCCTTCTCTTTTCTTTTCTATTTTTTTTGTTTTCTTTTTTTTGTTTTCTGTATTTCTTTTTCTGTATATATTTTCTTCTGTTTTTTTTATTATTTCTCTTCTTCTCTTTTTTTCTTCCTTTTTCTCTTTTTTTCCACTCTTTTTCTTTTTTTTTTTCTATTTTCTGTTTCCTTTTTTTTTCTTTTTCTCTCTTTTTTTCTTTTTCCTCTCCTTTTCTCTCCCTTTTTTTTTTTTGTTCTGCTCTCCCACCGGCTGCGTTCCTCTTCCTTTTTATAAACTGGAAAACACTATTTGGCATGTGAATTACAAATAATGTAATTCGTCTGCATTACGGGCGAATCCGATCCGGTCCAGAAAATAACAGATACCTCCTTAGTTATTTTCCGAGAAATTCCGAAACCCGAAAAATACCAACTTAGTTCCGAAAAATCCACGGAAAAATCACGAGCGCGGGAAAACCCTCGGTTTCGAAAAACGACTCCCGATTTACCTTGAATTAATTACCCAAGATTAATTCAACAGTAAATCACGGTAAATAGGCTTTTACAGTCCGGTAAAAATCCAAAATTTTTACCCGGGCTGTTACAGACTACCCACCTTAAAAACAATTTCATCCCCGAAATTCCGTCTTATCCGTGGGTCCTACCACGATAAGATTTTGGCACGCTCTGCCAGTTATCCAACCTCAACAAGATATGTCGCTTATACCCTTAAGCGACATCTCATCCGCTTATAAATACCAAATCTCATGACTCGCATACTCACACACAGTCATGGACTCTCCACTGAGATCAAGGACCACTTCCGATTCCGAGAACAACAGCTACATCGGCGGCAAAGCTTTCCCGACAAGCTCCGATGATGAACCCCCAAAGAAGCGGTTCAAGACCAACATCGTCGGTCTGCAGGAGCACATGGTCGTTTCCCCAAAACGACGGAAGAAGCGAGCTCCCAAGAAAACTGAAGATCGCAAGGGCAAGGCGATCGCTGGAAGCAGCACTCCGCAACAGAAGCTGACACAACTGAACTTCTCCCAGAAGAAGATCAGCTCGGCGGTGGCGCAGATAGAACTAGCGTGCATGGAACTCTTCCCGCACATGGAAAATGTCAAAAAGATTGTAAAAGATCTAGAGAAGCAAATAACTCCATAGAGAGTATTTCTTCTCCTGTTGTAAAACCATTATGATATTAATAAAATAAATTTCCCTTTTAAATCAAAACTTTTGTGTTAAGAAATCTTATGTTAAACAGAATAAAATATCTCAAAGCAAAATAAAAATCAACTATAAGAATATAAAATCCAATATAAAGAAATTAAAATCAAAACTCGTTTAACAGAATCAAAACAAAAAGAAATCAAAACCAAAGGAAATTAAAACCAAATATGCTCGTATCGGACGAAAACACCCTCGAACCAAGAAACGTAACTCGTACAACTAACGGTGACGTCGGTTAACCTCGTGAAAAAGATATCCGATAACTGGCAAGGCGATGATCACGGGAACGTCCTGTGTCTCTCGAAAGAAACGTTACCCACTTGTTCAAAATTGTCCGCATGAGCCAAAAACGTCTGTCAAAGCTCGTATCTCTTCACGATGTCCGAACAGCTGTGAACTCGTCGCACATGCACTCTACTCGAGATACGGTCCCAACTGTCTAACCTCAACGGTCACGGATGCATGTGATAAAAGATGCAGAAAAATATAGTAAAAGCCATAAAAGAAAAGACAAAGTAGCCAGAGCGAAAGAAAATCATGTAATAGAAATAGGCTGAAAAACTCTGGCGTTGTAGTCCGAAAAACGCGTAAAGTATCAAAGCATTAAATGAAAGCAACGGTAAAATTCAAAAAGCAAATCTTGAAAATCAAAAACGGTAATCACACTCCCCGTAAGTGTATAAAAGAAGGAGCGGTGAGGTGTAAATCACCAAAAGCATCAAAAGCAAACAAAACTCTCAGAAAACAAAACCACAACGTTCAATCAAAACCCCACACGTCCAAAAAAAAAAAAAAAACAAGATGTCTGCTCCATCTTCAGTGTTCTTTGTCGAAGGTGCCAATCTTGGCAGAAGGAACCGACTGGCTTACAGCATGGTCAACGAACGTGCTGAGGAGCTGCCGAATGAGCTCGGCAGAATGCCACGACTGGTCTTTGTCGACGAGCTCTACTCATCGTGGTTCTTCGTCACTCCAATGGAAGAGGTATTCTTCCTAGAGGATCATGGAACATTGAGGGCTTCATACTACGGCTCAGCAAACTCCGTGATGTTCTTCATCTCGGATAGGCTTCAAGAGTTCAACCTGGAGTCCACTTGCCAGACTGTGGAGCAAGGTGCTTACTACCAGCTCGCAATGACAGCCCAGAGCATACCCAGAATGACTCGGCTACCTCCAACCTGACCAAAGGTACGTCTGCTGGTGTGGAACTGCAGAGGAGTGGCAAGACGTGCACAGGAGTTCTCACGTACCCTGAGGGACTTGAAGAACCAGTAGAAGCCCAACATGGTTCTTCTGACGGAGACGCAGTGGCAACCACGGGACGATCACGGTCTGATTCCACTCCGATTCCCTCAAGCTAACCGGTTCGAGATTCCTGGCCAACGCGACAGAGGCGGCATGTGGTTCTCTTGGAGTGATAGGGTCACGGTCAACGTCAACAGTGACGCAAACAGCTTCCGTGTCAACGTCGTTGCGAACCGTTAATTGTATTTTTATTTTTATAAAATATCAAAAATCAATGTATTATTTCCCCTTTTTTATATAATATCAATGTGATTTTTCTGTTTGCAATCAATATATTAATATTTCCCTTTTTATAAAATATCAAAAGTCAATGTAATATCTCTGTTTGTAATATCAAAATATTATCAATATTAATAATATTTGTATTTTCTCATATTTATGGCATCATTACCTCTTATGTGTATGTTCCGCGACAGCTGGCGTCCCTTGATTGGATCCATTATGCACTAACTAAAATGATATAAAATAAATAACAACTGGAGCGAACTATGCAAACAAGACAACAACACACATAGACTGCCCGACAAGACCTAACGCCCGCTCCGCTACCAAAATAAAGCGCCCCGACCCGTATTTACCGTACACAGTAAACACGTGCCGGAACTGTGACGACCCAATCAAAACAAGACCAGCATACAGTGTATACTACATAAATCCGGGCTCAACAGCCCAATATAAAAGCAACAACAATAAAAACCCATCCGGCCCAATGGCCCAATAATAATGAAAACAGTGCACAGCGGAAGACTTAATAACTCACTAACACTGTATGCGACACATGCAAACTATGGATCCGAGCCCTGTCCAAGGGAAAACGCAGCAGCCTGTCTGGAATGCACCAAACCTGTACATGAAACAACTCATCCTACGGGATGAAAGCCCGCAGGTGAGGGGTGAGTCCGAAGTGCTCACGACAATGGAAAGACGATCAATATGGACACTAAAAATTACTCAAGGTCAACCAAACCAAAAGACCCGACCCAAAAACGGTCCAAGACCAAAAAGACTCAATAAAATCCAATTATCCAATTTTATCTTTCCGGGCCCCGTCACGGATAAGCTAGGGTCGTACCAGGTTATCAACCTGTTCCTGGTGCCAGATCAAAAAGAACCCAGGGATAGACATCCCAAAAATAACAAACCGGGATAGACATCCCAAGCATAGACATGCTTATCACACGAACCCAGATCATGGCCACCACAAAACAGTCTCTAACCATCCGGTCGTACCTCTACTTACCACGTGACAATTATATAATCGTCATCAAAAACCAAACTCAGGGATCGACATCCCTAACCAAAATCTCGAGGATCGACATCCTCATCACAATTCATTATTAATCCATTATTACTTAATCCAAAAGACACAGAAATTCGATACGGGGATAAACATCCCAAAAATACCAAACAAGCACCGGGATAGACATCCCGAGCCAAAACACAACAAAAGCACAGCAACCAACAATGCAATAACACCAAATACAATAACCGAGTAATAAAGGCACATATTAAAGGAAATCCATCCTCACCTTGGCCGATTACTCAACTTCGGAAATAATGACCGGTACGACGACTCCTCGGGAAACTGCCCGATATCCAAAAACCTATACGTCAAAACAATACATACTCACATAAATGCACATATTCGGTATGCAATGATGCCAATATTACGGAATTACCCATCCCGGTTCTTATTCGATATTTTTTCCATTTATCGAAAATATTTTACTCGTACGTATTTCCGAATATAATTTCGGTATCATATTTAAATTAAAACTCTTTTTCAAAATATTTTTCATAAAATAATTATAATTTCCCAAAATAATAATTACTATAATTTTCCATAAAAATAATAAGCTATTTATAATTTTTCAGAAAATATATATATATATATATAGTGTTTATCTTTTTCTAAATACATATACAATTTAATTTTCCAACACAAAATATAATTAACTTTAATTTTCCAAATACATATACATATACCATAATCATAATTTTCCAGAGAAAAATTAATACATAAATTAAATTTTCAGAAATTATTTTCATGTTATAAACATAATATTAATTTTCAAACAATAATATAATTGCCTTTAATTCCAAGAATCAAAGTATATATACATATATATATTTTTCAAAATACCAAAATCCATACTAACAGTTTTTCTCAAAATACATATCTTCCCAGAGTTATATTCCAGCAGAAATAAATATATTACATATATATATATATATAAATAAAATAAACAGATCAAACCCAACCGGGATCCAACCCAGGAAGGGCGCGACCCGCCCGTCTAAAACGGGTCTGCAACACGGGTTTCGCTTACCTCGACGACGGCGGCGGCGCGAGGGCGTGGGGTAGGGCGGCCACGAGGAAGGCAACCTCGAGGAGACTCGACCGGCGGTGGAAAGGCGGCGGAAGGCTGACGGCAGCGGCGGAAGCAAGATCCATGGGTTCTCCGTCGGGTCTGCAGCGCGTGACGGCGGCTCCGGCGGTGGATCGGCTCGGCGACGACAGGGGTGAGGTCGCGCCGGCCCTGCGAGCTCGATGGCAGCGGCGGTGGCACGCGTCGCGGCACTGATCGTCGGCGAGTGCACAGTGACCCCTGGGTTGACGATGAACAGTAACCCGTTTTCTTCTTTTTTTTCTTTTTCTTCATTTTCTGCATTTTCCTTCTCTTTTCTTTTCTATTTTTTTTGTTTTCTTTTTTTTTGTTTTCTGTATTTCTTTTTTTGTATATATTTTCTTCTGTTTTTTTATTATTTCTCTTCTTCTCTTTTTTTCTTCCTTTTTCTCTTTTTTTCCACTCTTTTTCTTTTTTTTTCTATTTTATGTTTCCTTTTTTTTTCCTTTTCCCTCTTTTTTTCTTTTTCCTCTCCTTTTCTCTCCCTTTTTTTTTTTATTCTGCTCTCCCACCGGCTGCGTTCCTCTTCCTTTTTATAAACTGGAAAACACTATTTGGCATGTGAATTACAAATAATGTAATTCGTCTGCATTACGGGCGAATCCGATCCGGTCCAGAAAATAACAGATACCTCCTTAGTTATTTTCCGGTGTGATTTTCCGAGAAATTCCGAAACCCGAAAAATACCAACTTAGTTCCGAAAAATCCACGGAAAAATCACGAGCGTGGGAAAACCCTCGGTTTCGAAAAACGACTCCCGATTTACCTTGAATTAATTACCCAAGATTAATTCAACAGTAAATCACGGTAAATAGGCTTTTACAGTCCGGTAAAAATCCAAAAATTTTACTCGGGCTGTTACACTTGAACCCAGCAGCCATGACCCAGGCCAGACCCGTTTGAAGGTCGGGTCAGCTCACCTACAACCCGGAACCTTATGGGTTCAACGGCAAGTGAGGCGGGCACGAGCAGCGGCGGCGATTGCAGGCGAAGGCGGCGCAACACGAGGAAGGAGGAAGCGGCGACATGTGGCTGTCGGCAGCAGCAGGACGGGAAGGACTCGGCGGCAGCTGCAGATCGTGGGGCGGCATCGGCTGGCTTGCTGCGGCGGCCGTTGCAACAGAGGAGGAAGGCGAGGCGAGGCAAGGCAGCCGCGGACGAAGAGCGACACGAGGGCGGCAGAAAACTAGGCGCGACGGTGCTGGAGCAGAAGCAGGCGCGGAGGAAGACGGATCCGCGGGTCAGCCATCGAGTCAACGCCTCCTAGCGGCGCGTCAGACGGCAGAAAGGAAAGGAAGAGGCGCCGTTCAGTCAGTGATGGCACGGAGAAGAGGCTGGTGGCGGCGGTGAGACGAGCCGCGGCGCGGAACTCATCCTTATGAACAGTAACCGGGATGGGAGGAAGGTGATACACCGTTTCCGTTTTTCTTTTTCTGGTTTTTCTCTTCCTTTTCTTTATTTTCTCTCTTTTTTTCTATTTTTCTTCCTTTTTCTTTCTGTTTTTCTTTCTATTTTTTCCTGTTTCTATTTTTTTTTCTTTTCCTTTTTTTCTTCTTTTCTTCCTCTCCGTTTTCTTCCTTTCTTTTCTGTTTTCTTTTTTTTTTACTCGTTGTTTTTGTAAAGGTTGGAGATTGGGTTTGTATTACAGGAAAATGAAGAAGGAGATGAAAAGTGTTGGCTTATAGTTTGCAGGTAGGAGCAGGAAGAAGATAGGTTACAGGGGTGAATCACGAGCTTCACAGGAAAAAGCAATCACGAGAGACACAGGGAAAAGGCGGCTGCAAAACTCAATCATGCAGGTAAGTCGTGTACCGTCCGGACTAGAAAACAACTGATACACCTCCTTAGTTATATTTCTGGTCTGCTCCGTCGCGGTTAACCTGATTTTTCTGAGGATTCCGGGACCCGAAAAATTCCAACTTTGGTCTGTAAAATCCACGAAAAAATCCCGAGCGCGGGAAAAGACTCGATTTTGAAAAGCGATGCCCGATTTACCTTGAATTAATTTTCTAAGATTAAATTCAAAGGTAAATCACTATATAACGACTTTTATAGTTCCGCTAAATATACAAATTTTTACCTGGGCTGTTACACTATTGCCTGTTCTTTAACCCTAATTTTTTACTCAATTTATCATATTTTTAAGTACAATCTTCTGTAGGTTTGGATGCGACAAGTTAAGTTTCTATATGGTTTTTTTTACTGACATAAAATTTTCTAAGAAACTGATTAGATCAAATACAATTAAGAGTTTTGAACACATTAAAAAATTACAATTGGTATTTTTTTCCACCTTCCATCTACATTATTTCATTTTGTTTGAATGTGTCTGATTTGCTTAATTTCTTATTTAGGATGAGAAATTTGTGATGTAACAACTTGATCCGCTCTTATTCAGACTGTTGGGAATTTGTATGGGTGTTCAATAGGAAGAAGACTTACTTCTTTAATAGAGCTAAGAACAATTTATTTCTTTTGAATTAGTTGTTGTGTCCCTATTGCCACCATTTAAGTGCCTTTCTTATTTGTTATTTTTAAAGATTGTCTCAATGTGTCTTTAAGGGGAGAGAGAGCCAATGAAGAGAGGAGTGGAGAAGAAATATCAATCGCACATATTGATTTTTCTAGGCAAAATTTCATTTTCCACACTTTAACTTTAATGGAGTATCAAATTGTCCATCTAATTATTTGTTTGAACATTTAAGAATTTAATTTGCTAACTCGTCACAATTAAAGCATACTGTCTTGAAAAGAAAAGCATGCCGATATTTTCTAATTTACTAATTCATCACAATTAAATTATCTTTTAGATTCTTAAGAAATCTATATTTTGTAAATAATAAATATAGGTTTAAATCATTTTCTTTTATATATTTTTTACTTGTTAAAATTCCAAAACTAACCACATATGTTCATATTAAGGAAACCCCTATTTACTTTTTCCCAACAATCCTTCTCCTTCTAAAAAAGTGTGACACGACATTTGTACAAAAAGGAAAAAAAATATATATAAAAAAGGATTAACCTACATTTACAAAACATAGTTTTTTTTAGGAGTCTACGTAACAGCCCGGGTAAAAATTTGGATTTTTACCGGGACTGTTAAAGTTGTTATACAGTAATTTACCGAATGAATTAATCTTGGGTAGTTAATTCAAGGTAAATCGAGTGTCGTTTTTTGAAACCGAGGTTTTTCCCGCGCTCGGGATTTTTCCGTGGATTTTTCGGACCTAAGTTGGTATTTTTCGGGTCCAGGAATCTTCAGAAAAATCATGTTTAACCTCGTTAGGACGGACCAAAAATTAAGTTAAGGGGGTATATGAGTTGTTTTCTGGTCTGGACTGGACACGCCTGCATAATTGAGGCTCAATTATGCAGGGCTGCCGCCTGTGTCGCCCGTGATGCACCTGTTTTTCTTTTCTTCTTCTCTGTGTCACCCGTGTTCTTCTTCTATGAACCGTGCTTTTCTTGCCTTTCATACACACCCACACCATCTCCTTCATCTTCATCCTCTCCACTGCAAAACTAAAAAAAGAGAAGAAAGAAAAAGAAAGAAAAGGAAAAATAGAGAACAAAAAAAAAGAAAAAAAAAGAATGAATGAAAAAAAAAACACATTTTCTTCTTCCTCCTTCCCTGTGACCAGCCGCCCGACGCCACCACCCAGCCGCCACCTTCCTCTTCTCCTTCTCCTCCTGCCGCAGTATCGCACCGCCCTGCTCGACCGCCACCCTCGCCTCTGTCGCCCTCCCGCTTGCACGCCGACCGTCGCCTCGCGTGCGCCGCTGCTGTCGCCGTAGGTGAGCTGTGAGGATGAAGTTGACGAACGAGTCGACCCGTTTGGGATGGGTTGACCCGGGTTTGTTTAGGCTGGGCTGACCAACTAAGCTGGGCCTCTTGTGTGGGTTGCACCTGGGCTGTTACTTAAAAAATAATATACAGATATATATATACATGTTATATATATTCTGGAAAATAAAATAAATATGATGTGAGGTTGTTCAAAGGTTTGACATAATTCTCTGGAAAATATAATAATACATATGATATGGTAGTATTTTAGAAAACGATATATATGCTATGAAATTATTTTGGAAAATATATATATGTATATTTATTAATTCATATTTATTTTCAGAAAATAATTTTGTATGATTAATTTTTCTTGAAATATAGTTTTCTAAAGATAATAATATTTGGTAATTATACTTTGGCAAGTAATATATCTTATGAAAATAATTTTGGGAAAAATACATACATAAGATATAATTTCAAGAAAAATTATGTTGTTTATTAATTTGGAAAAAAGTATATTATTTTATGAAATATTTTGATTTAATAGCTTTGGAAATATATTTTTGTAACCTTATATATACATACGAAATATTTTCAAAAAGAGGTATTGTAACAGCTAGGGTAAAAATTTTGGATTTTTACCGGACTGTAGAAGTTTTTTACTGTGATTTACTGTTGAATTAATCTTGGGTAATTAATTCAAGGTAAATCGGGAGTCGTTTTTCGAAACCGAGAGTTTTCCCGCGCTCGTGATTTTCCCGCGGATTTTTCGGAACTAAGTTGGTATTTTTTCGGGTTTCGGAATTTCTCGGAAAATCACACCGAAAAATAACTAAGGAGGTATCAGTTATTTTCTGGTCCGGATCGGGCTCGCCCGTAATATGGACGAATTGTATTATTGCTCTCACATGAGCAATAGTATTTATCAGGTTATAAAAAGAAGAAGCAGCCGATGGAGGGGAAGAAGAGGTGAAGAAAAAAAGGAGAGAAAAAAAGAGAGAAAAGAGAGAAAAAGAGAGAAAAAGAAAAAGAGAGGAAAAAAGGAAAAAAAAAGAAAGAAAGAAAAAGAAAAAGAAAAAAAGAAGAAAAAAAAATCAGAAAAAAAAGAGGAACCAATCAGAAAAGAGAAAAAAGAAAAGAAAATGAAAGAAAAAAAAAAGAAATTCAGAAAAAGAAAAGAAATAAGAGAAAAAGAAAGAAATCAGAAAATAAGAAAAAGAAGGAAAAAAAAAACTGGAAACGGAGGAACATGTAACAGCCCGGGTAAAAATTTTGGATTTTTACCGGACTGTAAAAGTCTATTTACCGTGATTTACTGTTGAATTAATCTTGGGTAATTAATTCAAGGTAAATCGGGAGTCGTTTTTCGAATCCGAGAGTTTTCCCGCGCTCGTGATTTTCCCGTGGATTTTTCGGAACTAAGTTGGTATTTTTCGGGTTCGGAATTTCTCGGAAAATCACACCGGAAAATAACTAAGGAGGTATCTGTTATTTTCTGGTCCGGATCGGATTCGCCCGTAATATGGACGAATCGAATTATTTGATATTCACATGGGTAATAGTAAATTTTCAGCTATTTAATGAAGAGGCATCAACCGGTGGAAGAAGGAGAGGAAGAGAAGAAGAAAAAAAAGAAATACGTCGCGTCAGTTTCTCGCCGGTTTTCCGCCGCTCGTGCTGCCCCGATGCCGTGGCCGAGCTCGCCTTCCTTTCCTCGAGCTCCTGTCGCGCCGCCATCGCCGAACCCGCTGGTAAGGTCGGGTTTTGCCCGTTTCCGCGGCCGGGTCGCGCCTTCCTGGGTTGCGATCCGGATCTTTCCTTTTTTTTTATTTTTTTTATTTAATAATATATATGTATATATAAATACTTATATAATTAATTTCTGTTAATTAATTTCTGGAAAAATATATATTTTTATATTTCGGAAAATATGGTAATTCTGTGTTACGGTTTATGGTTTTGGAATATATATTTACTTGGTTAAATAATTAAGTTTTGGTTTTGGAAGCTAATATTAAATGGAAATAAATATATATATACCTTGAAAATAATTTCTGTAAATTTAGTATGCATACTATTTCGTCTGGAAAATTATGATTTTGGCATATGTATATGAATATGTATTTTGGAAATTAAAGTTAATTATATTTTGTGTTGGGAAATATTATTACTATATATAATTAAAAAGATAAATACTAAATATTTTCTGAAAATTATTAATAGGTTATTATTTTTCTGGAAAAAATTATAGTAATTATTATTTTGGATAATTATAGTTATTTTATGAAAATATATTTTGAAAAAGAGTTTTAATTAAAATATAGTACCGAAATTATATTTGGATATACGTATGGATAAATATTTTCGGTAAATGAAAATAAAAGAGATATGAACCGGGATGGGTAATTTCGTAGTATTGGCATCATTGCATACCGAATATGTGCATTTATGTGTATGTATGATTTTGTTGTATAGGTGTTTGGATATCGGGCAGTTTCCCGAGGAGCCGGCGTCGTACCGGTCATAGTTTCCGAAGTTGAGTAATCGGCCAAGGTGAGGATGGATTTCCTTCAATATGTGCCTTATTACTCGGTTATTGTGTTTGGTGTTGTTGCATTGTTGGATGCTGTGCTTTTGTTATGTTTTGGCTCGGGATGTCTATCCCGGTGCTTGTTTGGTATTTTTGGGATGTTTATCCCCGTATCGAATTTTTGTGTCTTTTGGATTAAGTAATAATGGATTAATAATGAATTGTGATGAGGATGTCGATCCTCGGTATTTTGGTTAGGGATGTCGATCCCTGTGACTTGATTTTTAATGATGATAATGTAATTGTCACGTGGTAAGTAGAGGTACGACCAGATGGTTTGTGACTGTTTTGTGGTGCCATGATCTGGGTTACTTGTGATGTGCATGTTGATGCCGGTTTGATTGGGATGTTGATCCCTGTGTTTGATATTGGGATGTTGATCCCGGGTTCTTTTTGATCTGGCACCAGGAACAGGTTGATAACCTGGTACGACCCTAGCTTATCCGTGACGGGGCCCGGAAAGATAAAATTGGATAATTGGATTTTTATTGAGTCTTTTCGACTTTGGGTCGAGTCTTTTGGTTTGACTGTTGTTTTTGGACTT
>JAKUCV010002561.1:9264-107170 GCA_028386065.3 Turnera subulata | reverse complement strand
ATAAAGAAGTCGTCATTTTATTTTCAAAGAAAGAAAGAAATAAATAATAATAAGTAAATAAATCAAACCTTGAATGATGAATAACCTCTTGTCTTGTATTAAATTTCCAGCTCAATCTACAACTTAAAATGCTAAAGTGTTTATTACAAGGAAGAAATAAAAAGTATAAAAACCCCTAACCTAGTGCGTGAAAAGAAAATGAAGTGGAACCCCCCCATCCTTTGTTGATTGCGGCATTTATAGTGCAGGGGAGGAGAAAACTTGTGGTTGTGAGCATAACTTCATATTCCAAATATTCTATGCCACCAAATCACGCACAAATCAAGGGATGCAGTGATACGACAATCTTGACCAAATATTTTTCAAGTTGTTGCTGCCAACAAAGAGGATCACGTGAAAAAAGGGGAATGGGCCAATCTTCAATGATTCTTGCTTTGAGTTTTGAAAGCCCAAATCTCTTTTGAAAATTTGGAAATTTTGATCTGCTGCCACCAATTAGTGAAGCTAGTCCAAGGAAGTCCAATTCTTATCAATTTAGTCCAAAGAGATCCCAAAATTTCCTATTTCCTGCAAAATGGTCCAAAAGCACTAGGAAAGAATTTTATTAAAAATAAATAAAATAAATGCAAGAACAAAATAAAATAAAACTAAAAGGGAAACAAAAAGGTATGAAATAAACCCCAAATGATGTGTAAAATATGCACACATCAGTTTCCTCCTCTCCTCCCTTCCGTCTTCACGCTGCCTCTTCCTCTTCATTTCCCCTCCTCTACGCCACGACCACGGCCACCGTAGGTTGCAGAGGAACCGGGAGCTAACTCGGGTCGCCGCCGTCGTTGCTTGGGTCGGGTTCTAGGCTCAGGTTGTTGAACTGCGAGACCCGTGGCTGTGGGTTCGCTGCTGCTGTGCACGGATCCATTTCTGGTAAGGCCTAGTTTCCTTCCTCTTTAAATTCGGTAATGGTTCTGTGTATGGGGGTGCTTGATGTGTTTTGTTGTGTGTTGAATGGTGGAAGAATAATTGGAGGGGTGCTTCTGCAGTTTTTGGTGAATTTCGGCGAGGCTCGGGATTTTTCCGGCGAGGCTCGAAATTTTTTCGGCGATGGCTCGTGTTTTTATTCCGACACCCAACGGTATACTTTGACGTATAATTTGTACATTCATGGCTTGTAATAATTGATGTAGGGATAATTGTTGTATCCAAAATAAAGGATGTTAGTGGAAAACCGGGTGCGAGGTTGTGAGTGTGTGTAACCGGGAGTTTGCCGACACGGGTAGAACCATAGGCCGGGAATACTTTGACTCGGGTAAAACCCCTAAGTGGAAATTGGACCGAATCGGGCCTAGGCCCGGTAATGTGATTTTTATAATTGGGTTTGATAACAATTGGATTTGGGATGGGCTTTAGGCCCGGGAACCGTTAAGAACATAATGAGTGGGCCATAGGCCCGGGAGCTACTTTTAGACTTAGTTGGGCTTAAGCCCGGTGAACCTTAGGTCCCGATAATCGAAGTTTAGGTCAGGGAACATCATGCCGGGCTTAGACCCGGGAATTTCATAATTGGCTAACTAGGAATGGGTTTAACTCAGTTGAGCATTTAGTGATCATGCATGCACGACTTATTGTGATTGTTTGTAAATTGTTGTGTGTGCCGGTATTCAGGCACGAGTAACACCTCGGGAGCTGGAGGATCTGTTTTGGGAAAGGCTCCACAGGACAATCGTCATTGAGGTGACTTTATACGTCTTTTTATGTTTGTATGCATGAGCTTGTTGGATTGGTTTGTTTGAGTTGCATACCTGTTTGCTAACATGCTGTGATCCGTATTGTGTGCCTATGTCTTACTGTTTGCTTTTGAGCATGAATTGTTGGATTGTTATGGTGATAATATGTGGTGTGATTTTGGGTAATTTGTGTGATGTGCTGTGGGTCGGAGACCCGGATATTTGATTGAGATAAGAATACACACAACCCTGTTAAATCACGATTCTTGGCACACATAAACTGATAATTTGTCGATAAAGATAATGTACAGTAGAAGATAGGCTACTGTGTGCTGATGACCGGTTGGTTCGAGCGGGAAGTGATACCCCTCGGGTTTGCATGCGGGATAGCATGTGATATGCGGATTTGCTTATGGGTCTGTAATGACCGGTTCTACCTCCCTCCTTCTACCTCCCCCTTTCTACCTTCCTCTTTCTCTCTGTCTCTCTCTCTCTCTCTATGGATATGTTTGGGCTTCGTGCCTGGTTTTATTTGGGCTTTTGCCTGGTTGTCTCATGAGACGGGACCGAGCTCGACGCACACACTAGGGGGCCCTGAATAATAAATTATAATAAGAAAACTTAACACACAACAGATGGAGAATAATGAACTGTTTGCTTGAATGTCTTGGCATGTCAGTACTGGTTGTTGTATGTTTGCATACTTGTCTTGTTTCTCATCCTTCCTTTCGGACTTGTTTTGCACACCTGCATAATTAGATTTATACTGCTCACTGAGTAGGCGACTCACATAATCGTCAACGTTGTTTTTCAGACTCATAGATAGCGTGCAGTCTCTTTCTTCCTTCCCCGGAGTACGGACGTGGTTATCTCAGCAGGTACCTGTGCTTGATCTCCCGGTTGGATCCCTAGAGTCGGCATGCATACTGTTTTGTTTCTCTTATTTTTACTCCGTTTATTTCTTCCGCTGCATTGAATTCTATTGGGATGTCACTATTGATTTTGGATTTCATTATCGGCGGGTTGCCGGGATTTAGTATTTGATGATGTATCGGCAGGATGCCGGGTTGACTTGAGGCTTGTTAAGCCGGTTTGTTTTTGTTATTCATGACATCTCGGAGTATTAAGAATCTCTTGCCAGATAATGTTTTGATATTGGATTTCGTGTCCTGGGTTTCAGGGGTATTTTGGTAATTTCCTTTATATAAGTATTTTATTTGCAAAATTGGGACACAGGTGTTTCAGCTTGGTAGCGGAGCAGGCTTCAGATCCTTGGTTTTAAAAGTGTTTTAAATTTTGTTTCCAAAGTGATTTATGTTTCTGAGCCTGTTTCTGGATTTATGATTTTTAAAGTGTTTTGACTCATTTGCATTCTTATAGGCGTTGATATGGATCACCAGGGACAACACAATACTGAGGATTACATCGCTACTCATGTCTCCGACAATGTGTCGGTGATGCAGGTTCCCATTGGTCAGGGGTACAATAATGCAGCAGAGAATAATGCTACAGGTGGTGGAGGACAGAATGTTGTACCACCTGTACCACCAGTTGTGGACCCAGCGTTCCAGCAGTATCAGGCCTTTCTGCAGTGGCAGCAGTTCCAGCAGCAGCAGTAGGGTGCCCAGCCGGTAGCACCTGCTGCGGGAGGTGGTATGGAGAGTGGGTATAAGCACATGGATAAGTCTGCAGTGAAGGAATTCTCAGGTGAAGAGGGTAAAGCCAAGGAGTTTGATGATTGGTTTCGCCAGGTGGAGAATGTCCTGGAGAAGTTCACTTGTGCTCCTGAACAGAGAGCCCGATTTGTGGCACACAAGTTCACAGGGTATGCATTGACATGGTGGCAGGAACTTGTGGCCGACCTACCGAAGCCTGTGGAGATGCCTTGGGAGGATTTCAAGGAGAAATTCTACAAGGAGTTTCTTACTGTTGGATTTCTGGAGGAGCAGAAGAAGCATTTTCTTGAGGTGAAGCAGGGACCAGATGAGACTGTATCAGCTTTCAGGATCCGGTACAGCATCCTTCTCTCTTATGCTAGGGAGTTTGTGCCCGATGAGGTGACCAAGTGTAGGCGGTTTGTTAACGGCTTACGTACTGAGTTGGCGATAGCTGTGGCTGGTGGAGGGCACAAGACTTGGGAGGCAGTTTGTGCCGCTACTTTTAATGCTGAGAGAGTTCAGTTGATTGGGAAGGAGGCTCGGGCAGCCGAGCAGAGGAAGCAGTCATCTGATTCAGGACAGAAGAGGCAGTATTCTGATGCCGGAGGTGCAAATTATTCTGGTGGTCAGGGTTCTTCTTACCAGGGTTCGAAGGAATTCCCAGGGCAGAGTTATCAGGGTGGACCAGGCAGATCCTCGGGAGGACGGTCCTATCAGTCAGGCTCTCAGGGACGGGGTTTCTCGGCATGGTTCTCGGGTACATACTGGTATTGCAATACGCGGGACACCA
Source organism: Turnera subulata (assembly GCA_028386065.3). Lineage (NCBI taxonomy): Eukaryota > Viridiplantae > Streptophyta > Magnoliopsida > Malpighiales > Passifloraceae > Turnera > Turnera subulata. The sequence goes on along the minus strand of JAKUCV010002561.1, from coordinate 102,998 downwards.
GAAGTCATCTTGCTACAAGTGGATGAAGGATAATGATGGCAGTGGTTCTCAGTATACAGTACAGAGTTCCGTGGCTAGTGGTGCTGTTTCTTCTGGTCCGAACAGGGGTGACAGACAGCAGGGTGGAGGTCGTGGGGATTCTGGAGCTCCGAACCGCGGGGGTGCGACTCAGACTCCTGCAGTTCCTAGGGTTTATGCCATCACCCGAGAGGAGGCTGCTGATGCTCCAGAGGTTATAGCAGGTACCTTTATGGTTTTTGGTCAGTTTGCACATACTTTAGTTGATCTAGGTTCAACACATTCTTTTGTATCTCGTGCATTCATGACTACTCATAACATAGAGGATGATAGCCTTAGTAGACCCTTGAGAGTCCGTTTACCCACTGGAGATATAGTAGTTGTTGATCGAGTTTGTAGAGATGTGTCGATAGAGTATGATAGTGAGAGTTTTCCTTCTGATCTTGCTGTCATGGACTTGGGAGGGTTTGATGTTATCTTAGGCATGGATTGGTTGTCCAAACACCAAGCAGTAGTTGATTTTCGGGCCAGGAAAGTGTCCTTATCTTCTCTGTTGGGGCATAGATTGGTGTTCGTTGGAGAGCGAAGAGTTCTATCGGCGTGTTGTATCTCGGCCATCCAAGCTTTTAGGATGATTCGAGAGGGATGTGATGCATTTCTAGCTCATGTGGTCGATTCCTCGGTACCAGTACCTGGAGTGGAGGATATTCCTATTGTTCGAGAGTTTCCCGATGTATTTCCTGATGATTTGCCTGGGTTGCCTCCAGAGCGAGAGGTGGAGTATACAGTTGACTTGGTACCGGGAGTTGCACCTATTTCTATACCGCCCTACAGGATGGCTCCGGTAGAACTTCAGGAGTTGAAGAAACAACTGGAGGAGTTGTTGGATAAGGGTTTCATTGGACCGAGCATCCCACCCTGGGGTGCCCCGGTCTTGTTTGTGAAGAAGAAAGATGGCAGTATGCGGATGTGTGTGGACTATAGGCAGTTGAACAAGGTGACTGTGAAGAACAAGTATCCTTTGCCTAGGATCGATGACTTGTTCGATCAGTTGCAGGGTGCATCCGTGTTTTCGAAGATTGACTTGCGATCTGGTTACCATCAGGTTCGGATTGCAGAGCAAGACATACCAAAGACTGCATTCCGCACTCGGTATGGCCATTATGAGTTTGTGGTTGTTCCATTTGGACTGACGAATGCACCGGCAGTATTCATGTGTATGATGCAGCAGGTCTTCCATGAATTTCTGGACCGGTTTGTAGTAGTGTTCATTGATGACATCTTGGTCTACTCGAGTAGTAAGGCCGAACATGAGGACCACTTGAGACAGGTTTTGCAGAGGTTGAGAGAAGAGCAGCTCTATGCCAAGCTCAGCAAGTGTGAGTTTTGGTTGGATGAGGTCGCATTCCTTGGGCATATTGTGTCCGGTGAGGGCATTAAGGTGGATCCGGCCAAGATTAAAGCAGTCATGGATTGGGAGCCACCGAAGAGTGTATCTGAGACACGGAGTTTTCTTGGACTTGCTGGTTACTACTGGAGGTTCATTGAGGGTTTTTCCTTAATAGCGGGTCCCATGACTAAGCTGTTGAGGAAATACTGTACTTTTGCTTGGGATGACAGTTGTCATAAGAGTTTTGAGGAGTTGAAGAGTCGGTTGACTTCTGCACCGGTTTTGACTGTTCCGATACCCGGAGTGGAGTACACGGTGTTCAGTGATGCTTCTGGTCTGGGCTTGGGATGTGTTTTGATGCAGGAGGGTCGGGTGATTGCTTATGCCTCCAGGCAGTTGAGAACTCACGAGAGGAACTATCCGACCCATGATCTGGAGTTAGCTGCTGTGATCTTTGCTCTAAAGATTTGGAGACTCCATCTGTACGGTGAGAAGTGTCGAATTTTCACGGACCACAAGAGTTTGAAGTACATCATGACCCAAAGGGAGCTTAATATGAGGCAGAGACGCTGGATTGAGCTTCTGAAGGATTATGATTGTACTATCGAGTACCATCCGAGCAAGGCCATTGTTGTTGCAGATGCATTGAGCCGGAAGAGAGTGGCTTCTGCAGATGAGGACTCAGTTTCTTATGCTTTGCCTTCCTTGGTGGAGCTGAGGTCGTTGGATGCACAGTTGGAGGTGGATGTTACTGGGGCGTTGCTTGCCAATTTGAGCATCCGGCCGACCTTGAGGGATAAGAAAATGGAGTTGCAGTATGGTGATCCTCATTTAGCAGAGTTGAGGGATAAGGCTCTCGGTGGAGAGAGTTCTAGTTTCTATGTCCGGGAGGATGGTGCTTTGATGACCGGTGATCGGTTGTGTGTTCCGGATGTTGATGATTTGAGGAGATGGATCATGGATGAAGCGCATAACGCGCCGTATGCTATGCATCCGGAACTTGAAGAGTCATTATTGGTGGCCCGGGATGAAGAAGGATGTTGCGGAGTTTGTGGCTCGTTGTATGACTTGTCAGCAGGTGAAGGCCGAGCATCAGGCTCCTGCCGGCAAGTTGAGATCTTTGACTATTCCGCAGTGGAAGTGGGAGCATATCACTATGGACTTTGTTATCAGGTTACCGAGGACCCGGGGTCGACATGATGCCATCTGGGTCATTGTTGATAGGTTGACCTAGTCAGCTCATTTCCTACCGATTCAGCAGACGGATACAATGGATAAGCTGGCGAGGTTGTATGTTTCGGGTATTGTCCGTCTACATGTAGTTCCACTTTCCATTGTGTCAGACAGGGATCCGAGGTTTACTTCCCACTTCTGGAAGAGCTTACAGTTAGCTTTGGGTACTAAGCTGAATTTCAGTACTGCATTCCATCCGCAGATCGATGGGAAGTCGGAGAGAACCATACAGACACTGGAGGATATGCTTAGAGCCTGTGTGCTCAATTTTAGTGGTTCTTGGGATGAGACATTACCGTTGGTTGAGTTTGCCTATAACAACGGGTATCACTCCAGTATCGGTATGGCGCCTAATGAGGCTTTGTATGGGCGGAAGTGCTGTAGTCCGATCTGTTGGGATGAGGAAGGCCTGAGACAGGTGATTGTCCGGACCTAGTCCAGGAGACTGTTGATCAGATCGAGGTGGTTAAGCAGTGCATGAGAGCTGCTCAGGACCGGCAAAAAAGTTTTTTCGATAAGCATCGTCTGGAGATGGAGTACAGTGTAGGTGACAGAGTTTTCCTCCGTGTTGCTCCCTGGAGGGGTGTTATCCGGTATGGGAGGAAGGGCAAGTTGAGCCCTCGTTATATTGGTCCATATGAGATCATGGAGCGGATTGGTCCGCTGGCCTACAGGTTGGCTTTACCGGAGGAGCTATCGCGTATACATGATGTATTCCATGTTTCGATGCTGAGGCGTTATCGGTCTGATCCTAGTCATGTTGTATCCCCGACAGAGGTGGTGGTTTCTGAGGATTTGACATATGTGGAGGAGCCAGTTGAGATTCTAGCTCGGGAGGAGCGACAGTTGAGGAGTCGAGTTATTCCGATGGTTCGGGTTAGAAGGAGCCGTCATTCTCCGAATGAGGCTACTTGGGAGGTTGAGTCCCATATGCGGGAGCAGTATCCCCATTTGTTTTGATGTTTCTTGTCTTGTAATTTCGAGGACGAAATTTCCTTAAGTGGGGTAGAACTGTAACGCCCCGAATTTTCATAATTTGATTTTCGGAATTTTCGGAATTTATTCCAATTTTTCCCTTGAGGTATTTTCGAGTTTTAGTCGAAGAAATAAACTATTATTCCTTAGAAATGTTAATTCTAAGTTGGTAATGTCCATGGTTCGGGTCCCGGGGGGAACAAATTCGAGATCGGGGTGAAACGCGAAGTTTAAAGTGGTTTCTATTGAAACGACGTTGTTTTGGTTAAAAAAAAAAAAGAGATGAGGACGCGTTGACCAGGCAGGGGTTGACCGCGCCTAAGCGGACGACGGGTCGTCCACTAAGGCGGCCAACCCTAGCCTGATCCCTTTTCTTTTTCTTTCTCTTCTTCTCTTTTCTTTTTCTTTCTCTTCCTCCTCGCTGCCGCTTCTACCTCCCTTCCTTCTTCCTTCTCTCTCTCTCTCTTCCCCTCAACTCCCTCTCCCTCACCCTCGGTCATCCCTCCGTTTCCTCCTCTCCTCCCTTCCGTCTTCACGCCGCCTCTTCCTCTTCATTTCCCCTCCTCTACGCCGCGACCATGGCCACCGTGGGTTGTAGAGGAACCGGGAGCTAACTCGGGTCGCTTCCGTCGTTGCTTGGGTCGGGTTCAAGGCTCGGGTTGTTGAACTGCGAGACCTGTGGCTGTGGGTTCGCTGCTGCTGTGCACGGATCCATTTCCGGTAAGGCCTAGTTTCCTTCCTCTTTAAATTCGGTAATGGTTCTGTGTATGGGGGTGCTTGATGCGTTTTGTTGCATGTTGAATGGTGGCAGAATCATTGGAGGGGTGCTTCTGTAGTTTTTGGTGAATTCCGGCGAGGTTCACCGGAATCCGACGAGGCTCGGGATTTTTCCGGCGAAGGCTCGGGTTTTTATTCCGACACCCAACGGTATACTTTGACGTATAATTTGTACATTCATGGCTTTTAATAATTGATGTAGGGATAATTCTTGTATCGGAAAGAAAGGATGTTAGTGGAAAACCGGGTGCGGGGTTGTGAGTGTGTGTAACCGGGAGTTTGCCGACACGGGTAGAACCATAGGCCGGGAATACTTTGACTCGGGTAAAACCCCTAAGTGGAAATTGGACCGAATCGGGCCTAGGCCCGGTAATGTGATTTTTATAATTGGGTTTGATAACAATTGGATTTGGGATGGGCTTTAGGCCCGGGAACCGTTAAGAATATAATGAGTGGGCCGTAGGCCCGGGAGCTACTTTTAGACTTAGTTGGGCTTAAGCCCGGTGAACCTTAGGTCCCGATACTCGGAGTTTAGGTGAGGGAACATCATGTCGGGCTTAGACCCGGGAATTTCATAACTGGCTAACTAGGGATGGGTTTAACTCAGTTGAGCATTTAGTGATCATGCATGCACGACTTATTGTGATTGTTTGTAATTTGTTGTGTGTGCCGGTATTCAGGCACGGGTAACACCTCGGGAGCTGGAGGATCTGTTTTGGGAAAGGCTCCACAGGACAATCGTCGTAAAGATGACTTTATACGTCTTTTTATGTTTGTATGCATGAGCTTGTTGGATTGGTTTGTTTGAGTTGCATGCCTGTTTGCTAACATGCTGTGATCCGTATTGTGTGCCTATCTCTTACTGTTTGCTTTTGAGCATGAATTGTTGGATTGTTATAGTGATAATATGTGGTGTGATTTTGGGTAATTTGTGTGATGTGCTGTGGGTCCGAGACCCGGATATTTGATTGAGATAAGAATACACACAACCCTGTTAAATCACGATTCTTGGCACACATAAACTGATAATTTGTCAATAAAGATAATGTACAGTAGAAGATAGGCTACTGTGTGCTGATGACCGGTTGGTTCGAGCGGGAAGTGATACCCCTCGGGTTTGCATGCAGGATAGCATGTGATATGCAGATTTGCTTATGGGTCTGTAATGACCGGTTCTACCTCCCTCCTTCTACCTCCCCCTTTCTACCTTCCTCTTTCTCTCTGTCTCTCTCTCTCTCTCTATGGATATGTTTGGGCTTCATGCCTGGTTTTATTTGGGCTTATGCCTGGTTGTCTCATGAGACGGGACCGAGCTCGACGCACACACTAGGGGGCCCTGAATAATAAATTATAATAAGAAAACTTAACACACAACAGATGGAGAATAATGAACTGTTTGCTTGAATGTCTTGGCATGTTAGTACTGGTTGTTGTATGTTTGCATACTTGTCTTGTTTCTCATTCTTCCATTCGGACTTGTTCTGCACACCTACATAATTAGATTTATACTGCTCACTGAGTAGGCGACTCACATAATCGCCAACATTGTTTTTCAGACTCATAGATAGCGTGCAGTCTCTTTCTTCCTTTCCCAGAGTACGGACGTGGTTATCTCAGCAGGTACCTGTGCTTGATCTCCCGGTTGGATCCCTAGAGTCGGCATGAATACTGTTTTGTTTCTCTTATTTTTACTCCGTTTATTTCTTACGCTGCATTGAATTTTATTGGGATGTCACTATTGATTTTGGATTTCATTATCGGCGGGTTGCCGGGATTTAGTATTTGATGATGTATCGGCAGGATGCCGGGTTGACTTGAGGCTTGTTAAGCCGGTTTGTTTTTGTTATTCATGACATCTCGGAGTATTAAGAATCTCTTGCCAGATAATGTTTTGATATTGGATTTCGTGTCCTGGGTTTCAGGGGTTTTTTGGTAATTTTCTTTATATAAGTATTTTATTTGCAAAATTGGGACACGGGTGTTTCACGAGGACCCAGTTCTCGTAAACCAAAGCCGAGGACCCGGTTCTTGCAAACCTTGGGATGAGATGATTCCCGAAACCAAAACCTGGGATGAGATGATTCCCACAAGCCGAGGACCCAGTCTTTGCAAACCACAAGCCAAGGACTCGGTCCTCGCAAACCAAAAGCTGAGTACCCAGTTCTCGCAAACCTCGGGATGAGATGATTCTCGAAAAATCAAAACCTGGGATGAGATGATCCCCACAAGCCCAGGACTCGGTCCTTGCAAACCAAAAGCCGAGGACCTGATCCTCGCAAAACTCGGAATGAGATGATTCTCGAATATCACAAACCTTTGGGATGAGATGATTCCTGAAGTGGAGCGTGGGATGCTCCGACCTTTGGCACGCACCATTTTACATCAACCATTAAAGTTGTTCCTTTCCCGCGTTGTTTCATCCTTAGTTTCTAAGGACTCATCAACGAGGGGCATCTGTGAACACCCAAATTTGATCCACGGATATTCTTCTAATTTCGATTTTAAACATGCTTAAACCATGAGATTGATGAGATAATTTGGTCTTTGGTTAAAGTATGTTTGGAATTTATTTTAGTAGAATTTATATATTTTTGTAATTTGAACCTTTATGTGTTTGAACCTTAGGATTAATGAGATGATTTAATCTTAAGATAAAAATATATATCAAGGTCTAATTTACTAAAATATGTTTCACTTATTTGGGCTTTCTTATTTTTTGTTCCAATTATATTGAGATGATTTATTTCTGGGTGGGGAGTGAATGTAGAGGCCTAAGTTAATGGAATGTGGACTCTTCAGAGTTGATTAGCCCATAAACACATTTCTTGCAGACTAATCTTAACTTTAATTTTTGTGGAGCATCAGAATTAAATCATTCTTTGAGGGTAAATGTGTTTTTGGTATGATTTTGTGCAAAATGAGGGGTTTAATGTGTACCAATCAGTCATGGAAGGTTTAGGAGGAATAGCAATCAAGAAAAGAGGATATTCTTGGTTGATTAGGGTTTAATTATGCTGTTAGATCAAGTCCGGGCGGAATTAGGGGGACTGGGATAGAAAAAGGAAAGAACGGGTGAAATCCAGGAGGCCGGGCGGCCATCTCGGGATAACCGCCAGGTTCCATCCAAGAAATGACCGCCGGCCATGGCAGTCATGCACCCGAGAAAAGTGATTTTCCCCGAATTTTGTTCCTAATTTGATTCTACACGATTTTGGCCCAGATTTCTGACTATAATCTTGATCATTAAGAGGTCCACGACCCCCTACACTCCCTAGAATGGACTTCCCATTCACATCCAAAGGACACACAATCTCTTTCACACATACCCCCCATAAGCTTTAGTGCTTGGAGAAACTCTATCTCTCCAAGTCTAGAAATATTTCTAGGCAGAAATTCTGTGAGAAATTACGTGAGAAGCATCATTAAGAGGGCAGCAAGGGTAGACCAAAAGAGGATCAAATATTGAGCTAATGAGTGTGCTAGAGGAGGGCTACAAGAGGTATTCTTAAATCCCATTGTGTCAATTGTTTGTTGCTGATATTGATGATGATAATGATGTTTTGATGATGTAACTGTTGTGATGCCATGATAAGAACTACGTGGGCTTTGAACCCGGTTGCCGGGGTACGTAGGTGGTTTCTAGTGGTGGAAACTCAAGCCCAATTATTTTTATTTTTCTTTTGGATTAAAGCGTCTTTTCGTCCCTGTGTAAGGCCTCAAAGTTGGATTCCATCCTCGTGTAGGTTTTTGGCCTCTTTTCATCCCTCCGTTCTACCCATTTGGTTCGTCCAGCCAGAATTCGGCGAAAACTACTGACGTGGCACATTTTTCGGTGCCACATCAGATTTTTGGGTCCCACATGTCAGGAAAAACCCAAAACTAAACCAGGATCCACCCAACTGGTTTCGTCTACCTAAATAACCCGGAACCCAAAATATAATTTTATTATTTTTAATTATACAAATAATTTGAATAATTAAATTAGCCTATTTCTAAAATTAATAAAACATAATACATATTTTTAATTTTATATTTAATAAAAAATTCACAAAATAAAAAATATTTATTTTAAAATAATAAAATATAATATACATCAAACCATTGAAATTTTATAATTTTATATATTTTTTATTTTATATTTAATAAAAAAATTTCACAAGACACATCTTAATTTTTTAATTTTTTTGAACTTTTTAATTAAAATACTCAAATTATGATCCTTACTCTTAAATTATTTTTTTTTGTGAAAGATTAATTTTTACAAGACACATATGAATTTTTTCCTAAATATAACTCTTTTGATTCATCCAAATTTTTTTACTCATAACCCAATTAAAAATTTTAAATTAAATTAAATTCTAGCATCTAAAAGACCCAATTTAAATTTTTAAAAAAAACAACACAACTATAATTAATTATCTCATTATCTAATATGAAAAGATTAACTCAGATCCTACTTTTCCTCTTCAATTATTTCCATAAATTTTTCTTGATCTTTTCTTATTAAAAAATATTTTGATTAAAAGAAACAAAAAAAGCAAAAATAATTTCAACCACCCCACCACCCTCCTCCACCCACGACCACCACTAGAACCACTACCACCCTCCTCCACCAGAAAACACATCCCTAAATCCTCTTCAACCATGACAACCACCTCAAGAAACACCAATACCCTTCTCCTCCATAAGCACAACTGGATTTGAGATTCCATTCTTGTATCTACCACTAACAACATCAACACAATTACACCATTATCATCATCATCGTCACAACCCACAAAACAAAAACCGTTCCACATTCAAAAATCCAACGAGATTCGATTCACAAAACACCACAAACAACACCACAGGAACCCACCTTCAGCCACCGACATCGTCAACACTAACAACCCCAACAACACTATCTAGAAAACCGCCAGCATACGGCGTGTGAGGCGATTCAAAGGAACGGCTGTGATTTGGAGAGGAGGAAGGGAGAACGAAGATGGGCATGGTTCAAGGGGCGTTAGTGTGCAGACTCGCCTCAGCTTCTTAGGCGACAACTGCTGCATAGCGAGATATATAAGGGGGAGGAGAGGTCGCGATGCTCATGAGGGGGAGCAGAATGGCTGTGGCGGCGCTGCAACTCCTTCAACTGTAGAGGTGGTGGTGCGGACGGCAAGCAAACTGGTGGAGAAGGAGTCACCGTCACTGATTTTTCTGCCTTTGAAGTGCAAGGTTTTTTGATTTGGAAACTTATTGTAGAAAGAGAGAATGGATTGAGTTTGGGATTTTTGTTTCTTTTGGAATTTAATTCCCACCAGCGATTCTGATTTTTTGAACAACAATATTCTTAGGGTTTCTGATTTGGAAACATATTGGAGAAAGAGGATGAATTGAGTTTGAGATTTTTTGTTTCTTTTTTATTTTAATTCCCTCCAACGATTCTAATTTTTTGAACAACAATATTCTTTTCATATTAGATAATGAGGTAATTAATTGTAACTGTGTTGTTTTTAAAAAAAAATTACTAGAATTTAATTTAATTTAAATTCTTTAATTGGGTTATGGGTAAAAGAAAATGGATGAGTGTAAAGAGTCATATTTAGGAAAAACTTCAGATGTGTCTTTCGATATGTGAAAGATAATCTTTCACATAAAAAAATTAATTGAAGAGTAAGTATTATAATTTGGGTATTTTAATTAAAATTCAAAAACATGTGTAGCAGTGCATTTTTACAAATGTAAAATTTTCTAACCGGACCAATCGGATGGAAAAAACAAGTCGGGTGGAGCTGGGTCAAACTTGCCACATCAGCATCCATCATTGGATTGCGGCCAGGGAGACCAAAACAGACCAGAAAGGGCGAACAGAGGGACGAAAAGAGACCAAAATCCTACATAAGGATGAATTCCAACTTTGAGGACCAACATAGGGACGAAAAAACACTTTAGTCCTTTTTTTTTTGTTTCAATTTAATTTTGTTGTTTCATGTGACTTGTTCCCACACAATGCACACTTTCTGTAACGTCCCGGCTTGTCGACTGTCACTACAGACCGACACGGGACCTTTCCAACATGCTTTGTTCTCACTCGCACGTTTCCGGAGAAAACTTCCCAGGAGGTCACCCATCCTAGAATTGCTCCAAGTCAAGCACGTTTAACTTTGTAGTTTTTCTAGAATGAGCACCGAAAAGGTAGGTGCACCTTGTTGATATAGTTAGTACCCATCAAACCGTTTAAGCTACTCTCAATTGTACAGTCCCATACCTGTACAACCTCGAAACCGCTCTAACTGTGCAGCCCCATCCCTACCCAGTCTCAGGATCTCTCCTATTCTGGTGTGGATCGGTTCATTCTCGTGCCCCTCCATCTAGAAGCCTGCCAGAAGCCGCTCCTTGTCCATGCTCATCCCGACACCGGCGTACACTTCCCGCCCTCATAGACCCCGGGATGTCACAGGCCCACCAGCTTCCACTAGGTTCGTCCCTGAACCTTGCACCGTACTAGAGGAGTCCTGGAGCTCCGCTACCAACTAGCGGAAGAGAAAAAAAGATGCTGAGGATAACTTTAAAAGTGTTTTTGACCCATTTGCATTCATATAGGCGTCGATATGGATCACCAGGGGCAACACAATGCTGAGGATGACGCCGCTACTCATGTCTCCGACAACGTGTCGGTGATGCAGGTTCCCATTGGCCAGGGGAACAATAATACAGCAGGGAATGATGCTACAGGTGGAGGAGAACAGAATGTAGTGCCACCCGTACCACCTGTTGTGGACCCAGCGTTCCAGCAGTATCAGGCTTTCTTGCAGTGGCAACAGTTCCAACAGTTTCAGCAGCAGCGGCAGGGTGCCCAACCGGTAGCACCTGCTACGGCAGGTGGTATGGAGAGTGGATATAAGTATATGGATAAGTCAGCGGTTAAGGAATTCTCTGGTGAGGAGGGCGAAGCCAAGGAGTTTGATGATTGAGCACCTGAGCACCTAAGCTAGGTGGAGAATGTTCTGGAGAAGTTCACTTGCGCACCTGAGCACAGGGCTCGATTTTCGGCACACGGTTATGCATTGACATGGTGGCAGGAACTTGTGGCCAACTTATCGAGGCCACTGGAGATGCCTTGGGAGGAATTCAAGGAGAAATTCTACAAGGAGTTTCTAACTATTAGTTTTCTGAAGGGGCAGAAAAAGCAGTTTTTGGAGGTGAAGCAGGGGCCAGATGAGTCGGTATCGGCATTCAGGATCCGGTTCAACATCCTTCTCTCCTACGCCAAGGAGTTTGTGCCCGATGAGGTGGCTAAGTGTAGGCGGTTTGTTAATGCCCTACGCACTGATCTAGCTATAGTTGTGGCTGGTGGTAGGCACAAGACTTGGGAGGCTATTTGTGAGGCTGCTTTTGATGCTGAGAGAGTTTAGTTGATCGGGAAGGAGGCTCGGGCAGCCGAGCAGAGGAAGCAGTCATCTGCTTCTGGATAGAAGAGACAGTACTCTGATGCCGGAGATGCAGATTATTCAGGTGGACAGGGTTCTTCTTACCGAGGTTCGAAGAAGTCCCGAGGGCAGAACTATCAGGGTGGACCAGACAGATCCTCGGGAGGACGGTCCTATCAGTCTGGATCTCAGTGACGGGGTTCCTCGGCACGATTTTTGGGTACATGCTGGTATTGTAACAAGTCGGGACACCAGAAGTCAGCATGTTACAAGTGGATTAGAGATAGTGGTGGCAGTGGTTCCCAATATACAGTGCAGAGTTTTGTAGCCAGTGGTGCTGCTTCTTCTGGTCCAAACAGGGGTGGCGGACAGCAGGGTCGAGGTCGTGGGGGTTCTGGAGCTTTAAAACTGCGGGGGTGTGACTCAGTCTGCTGCAGCTCCTAGGGTTTATGCCATCACCCAGGAGGAGGCTGCTGATGCTCTAGAGGTTATAGCAGGTACATTTATGGTTTTTGGTCAGTATGCTCATGCTTTAGTTGATCCAGGCTCAACACACTCGTCTGTATCACGTGCATTCTTGACCACTCATAACATAGAAGATGATGTAAGTTACCGGGCATGCAAACATTGACAATCAAAATGCGCAGCGGAAAGCCCGGAACTAATGGAGGATCCATGTGAAACGGGGTAAACCGAATAACAAGAAATTCGTACCTGAATCTGTTGAGAACTTTCACCCAACTGTTGTGCCGAATCAGCTAGAGCCGGATAGAAATTTCGCCCCTCTACAGTATCCACATGAACCGTCGATCTCTGGTCGAAAACATCTCATGATCTCCAACCCGAGCACTCCCAAAACGTGGTGCTAGCTACGGATTTCCGGGAGCTATGAGTATTTCATGTTCTTCCTCCTATCTTAAAGAACGAAGAGGGTGAGTGTGTATTCTTCAAGCTCTGAAAAATTCAGAATCAAGAGAGAGAGGGATCAAGAGTCATCTGAATACTCAACCCCATTAGTGTATAGAATAGTGGAGTTAATGGCCAACATAGTGGTCCATCAACCAACATGATTAAGACACCATCATAATGTAGTCTAATCATGTCTCTACTAAGCCTAATAGGATTACACATCACAACACTCAAGTTTGGTTCAATAATTCTTACAGTTAGTGAACCAAACCAGCCCAAAATGACCCTGGTCCAACCACAGTCCAACAATGGTCCAACGACACCTAGTCGAACCATGGTCCAACCACGGTTCAACCACCTGCTCGAATCAACGATTCTATGTATGTGACCCTGTAGGCACTTGTAACGTTTGACAATAATTGTAAATTCTCATTTTACAATTATAAGCAAAGAGCGGCATCTAGCAACACATCATTGCTACCCAAACGACAAGATCAGTACTGATTCAATATGCCTCGGAAACATGTCAACATGCTTTCGTCCCATTATCAAGATTAAACACGAGACATGGAAAACATCAATCTCGTATATGTTTAATCTTAGTTTCTTGATCCCCGAGTTAACTGTGTAAAACGGATACTCATGATATCACCATATCACATAATCCGAGCGTGGCCACGCATTTAACAGTTCAACTCTATAAAGAGGCCATCGGATAATATGCCCGTTATATGGGTTGGACGAATCCCATCTCGATCAATCAAAACCCACTATACATTATATCATATACCCAATGATTACCCTTAAGTCCACTCAGTTACGAATGACCAGTAATAATGTCAAAGTATACGACTCATATGTTGGGAACCTTGATGATCTCAGGTCTAAGGACAATACATATAAGAACCACTAATGACAATCATATAACGTTCCATGTAGGGTTCTTATGTGGGTCGGTCCAGTCCACAAGTTCTCTAACTTGTACCCGTATGTAGAATTCATATCTCATATAATTCTCAACATACGCTAGTCTTTATTTATTATTACAACCCATCCATAATAATAATCGACTAGGGACATTTAAGAATATATCAAATATATTCTAGGGTTATAAATATGTGCAAGTGTTTATCTCATAAACATATTTATTGGAACAACCTTAATGTATATACATGACTACATATGATCATCCATTGATTGGCTTTTGGGCACATTAATAACAGTCTCCCACCTGTACTAAAGCTAATCATCCATGTATCTAATACCAATGGATGTAGCATGACCATCATGCTTCCGCTGTGTGGAGGCTCAGTCAAAGGATCTGCTACATAGTTCTCAGAAGGAACTTTGTACAGCCCTAGTTGTAGAGTCGACAAGTGTTTCTTGCTTGGAACTCTTCCAGCAAACAGCACCAACTCCTAGACAAAACACATAGCCTGACTGCGATCTAAAGTCATCCCTGTCGGTTTGGAAGCTAGCATCTGTGTAACCCTTACAACAAGCTCACCAACGCTTCCGTAGACAAGGAATGCATCCTTAGTCCTTCTCTAGTACTTAAAGATGTTCTTAACCGCTGTCCAGTGACTTTCACCGGGATCAGATTGATATCTGCTTGTGACACTCAAAGCATAAGCGACATCCGATCGAGTACATAGCATGACATACATGATAGATCCTATTGTAGAAGCATAAGGAATCTTACTCATCCATTTTCTCTCCTTAGATGTACTAGGACATCGATTCTTTGAGAGAGATACGCCATGTGACATGGGCAAGAAACCTTTCTTGGAATCTTGCATGCTAAACCTCTTTAGCACCTTGTCAATATACGTACTCTGACTTAGCCCGAGAAGCCTTTTGGATCTATCTCTAAAGATCTTTATACCTAACATATAGGTAGCTTCTGCTAAGTCTTTCATTGAGAAATTCTTTCCTAACCAAGTCTTTATAGACTGTAGTGTTGGAATATTTTTTCCAATGAGTAGAATGTCGTCAACATACAACAATAAGAAAACAGTAGTACTCCCACTAACCTTCTTGTAAACACATTGCTCATCTTCATTTTTAATGAAACCAAACTCTTTGATTACTTCATTAAAACGAAGATTCCAACTCCTTGAAGCTTGCATTAATCCATAAATGGACCTCTGCAACTTGCATACCACATGTACACATCCTCTAAAAGATTTCTGTTAAGGAAAGTGGTTTTGACACCCATTTGCCATATCTCATAATCATGGCATACTGTTGTAGCCAATAGAATCCAGATGGATTTAACCATGGCAACTGGTGAGAAAGTTTCATCATAGTCAATACCATGAACTAGTTTGGAATCTTTCGCAACCAATCGCCCTTTAAAGGTAATCACATTACCATCCATGTCGGTCTTTTTCTTAAGGACTCATTTGCACCATATGGGTTTTACCCCATCAGGTGGATCAACCAAGGTCCATACCTTGTTTTCATACATGGATTCCATCTCCGAATTCATGGCTTCTATCCACTAGTTAGAGTCTGGATTCGTAATGGCCTGCTGATAGGAAGTGGGCTCATCCTCATCTATGAGCATCACGTCTCCAGTATGAGTCATAAGAAATCCATATCTCTCAGGCTCATGCCGAATCCTATCCGACCTATGTGGTCCATGTGTTACAAGTACAGGACTTTCATCCACAACATCTTGTGGTTCCTGTCCTCGTTCCATCTCAGCCTCTAGATCTTGAACTTCTTCGAGTTCTACTTTTTTTTTCTCCCACTGATTCCTCTAGAAATAAAATCTCTTTCTAGAAAAATAGCAGTCCGAGCAACAAATACTTTGTGCTCTAAAGGATTATAGAAATAATACCCTTTAGTTTCCTTAGGATATCCTACAAAGAGGCACTTCTCGGATTTAAAGCCGAGTATATCTGATGCTTCACGTCTCACGTAAGCTTCATAACCCCAAATCCTCATAAAAGACAAATTGGGACGCTTCCCAGTCCATGTATCATATGATGTCTTTTCAACCGATTTAGATGGAATATGGTTAAGTGTAAATGCAGCACTCAATAATGCATGTCCCCTAAAAGAAGAAGGAAGGTCAGCTTGACTCATCATAGAACGAACCATGTCTAACAAAGTTCTATTCCTCCTTTCAGAAACACCATTCCATTGCGGCGTACCTGGTGGAGTAAGTTGTGATAATATACCATATTGCTTTAGAAGATCAAGAAAATCTCGGTCTAAGTATTAACCTTCTCGATCTGATCGAAGCATTTTAATACTCTTACCGAGTTGATTCTGCACTTCATTCTTGAATTCTTTGAACTTTTCAAAGGATTATGACTTGTGTTTAATTAGATACACATAGCCATATCTACTGTAATCATCAGTAAATGTAATGAAGTACTGAAAACCACCTCTAGCCTGTGTAGACATAGGTCCGAATACATCAGAATGTATAAGACCTAATAAGTCTGAAGCTCTTTCACCTTTACAGTAAAGGGAGCCTTTGTCATTTTGCCTAATAAACATGACTCACATGTCTCATATGATTCAAAATCAAATGAGTCTAAAAATCCATCTTTATGGAATTTAAAAATACGAGTCTCGTCTATATGGCCTAAACAACAATGCCAAAGGTAGGTTTCATTAGAATCATTTAATCTAACCTTCTTCGTATTAATGTTATAGATTGGTGTTTCTAGGTTTAGAACGTACAAACCATTGCTCAAATATGCACCACCATAATAAATATCATTGAAATAAATAGAACAACAATTGTTCTTTATTTTCAATGAAAACTTTTCTTGTCCATACAAGACACAGCAATCAAATTCCTGCTTATGGTAGGTACATAATAACAATTGTCATGTTCTAAGACCAAACCACTCGGTAAGGATAGATAGTAAGTTCCTACGGCTAATGCAGCAACTCTTGCTCCATTTCCAACGCGCAGGTCTTTCTCACCCTTTGCTAATCTTCTACTCTTTCTCAGATCCTGCACATTTACAAAAGTGTGAGAACCAAATCCGGTATCTAATACCCATGATGCAGAGAAAGAGATATTAGCCTTTATAACAAAAATACCTGAAGCGGAAGTCTTACTTCCCTTCTGTTTCTTCACCTCTTCAAGGTAAATAGGGCAGTTACGTTTCCAATGGCCAGGTTTCTTGCAATGAAAACATTTTCCTTCCTTTGCAATACCACCTTTGGGTTTTAGCACATGGGAACAAAAGATGCACGTGCACCAAACTTTTTGGCACATTTCTTCTTCTTGTAAAACTTGGCTTTACCCTTTCCTTTGCCTTTTCCAACCATCAAAATGTTGTTGGATTTGTTTGCCTTCTTTTGTTGCTCAACTGTTCCTAACATGTTAAGCAACTCAGGCAAGGATTTGTCAAGATGATTCATATTGAAATTCATGACAAACTCGCTGTAACTATCCGGCAACGATTGCAGGACAAAATCAACGCCAACTCCTTTTGCAAAGGAAAACCTAGACCCTCAAGGCTCTTAATGTAACCAATCATCTTGAGCACATGAGGTATAACAGGTGATGATTCAGCCATCTTGCATTGGAATAAAGCCTTAGAGGTCTCGTACCTCTCATGCCTAGCTTGCTTTTTCAAGAGCATTTTCATGTGCTCGATCATATCGAACGCCCCCATGTTCTCATGTAGCTTCTGAAGCTCAGAGTCCATGGTAATTAGCATAAGGCATGCAACATCCAACGCATCATCAACATGCTTCTTGTAAGCATCCCTTTCTGCCCTAGGAGCATTAGGCGCCAGTACATTAGAAACAAGTCCTTCAAGGACATACAACTTTTCTTGTTTGAGGACTATCCTCAAAATGCGATTCCACCCTAGGAAACTATTCCCATTCAGCTTGTCCTTCTCAAGGACCGATCGCAATGATAATGTGCCAATATTTTGTGCCATGGTAACTCTACAACAATGATCAACTCACACAAATAATAGTCATGTATACAAAATCATTTAACAAGAAATTCTATTAAATGATGCTCCTACTATGAATCAAGATAATGATAAGTAGGCCAAGATCCATATTTCACTACAAGATAAGTCAGTTTTGGCTGATCGCTCACATCATAGTTATTTAGGTAGACAACTCTTGTCAATTACATCTCATGTAACTCTTGGATAGTTGAGTGAACCACACTTGTTCTTGTCTATCTAATAGACTTAGCTCAACTCTTTGCCTCTAAATCCTCAATCCTATTGAGATGACCTAGTTAAGTCCAAACCCACAATAAGCAGTTCAGATATTACAATTATCCCGTCGCACCTTGCTAGGATAAACATTGGCACCTTGCTTTGGCAAAACCTACCAAGTGTTTATCTAAGCAATGATGAGTGCTTATCATAGAAGGCAACTAAGAACTTAATATTTGACTTCTTGCTAGGATAAGCATTGACACTTTGCTTTGGCAAACCTACCGAATGTTGATCTAAGCATAGATGAGTGCTTGTCAACAAATTGTTTCCAAAACATGCATGTGATCATATATCGCATATACAGTCATTTATAATCAATACCAAGCTATATGACATGATTATAAAAGGATAAACATGCTAACAAGCAATCAACATGTTGTTCATATATCATTAAGATGATAAGAACATGTTATCTAGCATGCATAACTTTAAACTCCTTGGCAGAACCTTCAAAAAATCGATGTTGACACTTAAACATCGATGTTTCAAGTTTCTGAACTCCAGAACATCGGTGTTTAACACTTAAACATCGATGTTTAAAGTTTTTAGAACCAGAACATCGATGTTTAACACTTCAACATCGATGTTTAAAGTTTCTGGAACCAGAACATCGATGTTTAAAGTTTATGGAACTCCAAATCATTGGCCGAATGCTCAGAACATCGATGTTTGAACAGTGTTTCTGCAAAAACACCTTGCAATGCAATCGGTCAAGAGAACATCGATGTTTAAACATAAACATCGATGTTTGAACCCCTCGGCGGACTACAGACCAAAGAGAACATCGATGTTTAACCATTAAACATCGATGTTTTGTCCACTCGGCCGAAGAGAACATCGATGTTTATCCATAAACATCGATGTTATGCCCCTTTATCAAACTCATTCGACTTTCTGCCAGAAGTACAAATTGATTGCTATCATATACCAATCAAGTACTTGTTTTCAAACACCTTTGACATAAGGAACTTCAACATATCACATATATGAGAATCATAATGATCTAGTTTAAGCATACTATCAATATAAGCATAATAAACTATGATCAAGTTATGTTGCTTATATAATCATGATCAAGCCACATCACATATAGCATATCATACATAAAAACAACTTATTCAGTTTAGTGTTTCACAAGAGGCTCCCCTACCACTGTAAGCTACCGGGCATGCAAACATTGACAATCAAAATGCGCAGCGGAAAGCCTGGAACTAATGGAGGATCCATGTGAAACGGGGTAAACCGAATAACAATAAATTCGTACCTGAATCTGTTGAGATCTTTCACCCAACTGTTGTGCTGAATCAGCTACAGCCGGATAGAAATACCGCCCCTCTACGGTATCCACACGAACCATCGATCTCTGGTCGAAAACTTCTCTTGATCTCCAACCCGAGCACTCTCAAACCGTGGTGCTAGCTACGGATTTTCGGGAGCTATGAGTATTTCATGTTCTTCCTCCTATCTCAAAGAAGGAAGAGGGTGAGTGTGTATTCTTCAAGCTCTGAAAAATTTAGACTCAAGAGAGAGAGGGATCAAGAGTCATCTGAATACTCAACCCCATTAGTGTATAAAATAGTGGAGTTAATGGCCAACATAGTGGTCCATTAACCAACATGATTAAGACACCATCATAATGTAGTCTATTCATGTCTCCACTAAGCCTAATGGGATTACACATCACAACACTCAAGTTTGGTTCAATAATTCTGACAATTAGTGAACCAAACCAGCCCAAAACGACCCTGGTCCAACCCCAGTCCAACCATGGTCCAACGACACCTGGTCGAACCATGGTCCAACCGTGGTTCAACCACCTGCTCGAATCAACGATTCTATGTATGTGACCCTGTATTCACTTGTAACGTTTGACAATAATTGTAAAATCTTATTTTACAATTATAAGCAAAGAGCAACGTCTAGCAACACATCATTGCTACCCAAACGACAAGATCAGTACTGATTCAATATGCCTCGGAAACATGTCATCGTGCTTTCGGCCCATTATCAAGATTAAACACGAGACATGGAAAACGTCAATCTCGTATATTTTAATCTTAGTTTCTTGATCCCCGAGTTAACTGTGTAAAACGGATACTCATGATATCACCATATCACATAATCCGAGCGTGGCGACGCATTTAACAGTTCAACTCTATCAAGAGGCCTTCTAATAATATGCCCGTTATATGGGTTGGACGAATCCCATCTCGATCAATAAAAACCCACTACACATTATATCATATACCCAATGATTACCCTTAAGTCCACTCAGTTACGAATGACCAGGAATAATATCAAAGTATACGACTCATATGTTGGGAACCTTGATGATCTCAGGTCTAAGGACAATACATATAAGAACCACTAATGACAATCATATAATGTTCTATGTAGGGTTCTTATGCGGGTCGGTCCAGTCTACAGGTTCTCTAACTTGTACCCGTATGTAGAATTCATATCTCATATAATTCTCAACATACGCTAGTCTTTATTTATTATTACAACCCATCCATAATAGTAATCGACTAGGGACATTTAAGAATATATCAAATATATTCTAGGGTTATAAATATGTGCAAGTGTTTATCTCATAAACATATTTATTGGAACAACCTTAATGTATATACATGACTACAAACGATCATTCATTGATTGGCTTTTGGGCACATTACTAACAGATGATAACCTTAGTAGACCCCAGAGAGTCTATTTACCCACTGGTGATATAGTAGTTGTTGATCGAGTTTGTAGAGCTATATTGATAGAGTACGACAGTGAGAGTTTCCCTTCTGACCTTGCGGTTACGGACTTGGGAGAGTTTGATGTTATCTTAGGCATGGATTGGTTGCCCAGACACCAGGCAGTAGTTGATTGTCGGGCCAGGGAAGTGTCCTTGTTTTCTCTGTTGGGGCGTAGATTGGTGTTCGTTGGAGAACGAAGAGCCCTATCGGCGTGTTGTGTCTCGTCCATCTAAGCTTTCGGGATGATTCGAGAGGGTTGTGATGCTTTTCTAACTCATATGGTCGATTCTTCGGTACCAGTACCTGGAGTGGAGGATATTCCAATTGTTCGGGAGTATCCTGATGTATTCCCTGATGATCTACCTAGGTTACATCCAGAGCGGGAGGTGGAGTATACAGTTGACTTGGTACCGAGAGTTGCACCTATTTCTATACCGCCCTACAGAATGGCTCCGACAGAACTTCAAGAGTTGAAGAAACAACTGGAGGAGTTGTTGGATAAGGGTTTCATTAGATCGAGCATCTCACCTTAGGGTGCCCCGGTCTTGTTTGTGGAGAAGAAGGATGGCAGTATGCGGATGTGTATGGACTATAGACAGTTGAACAAGGTGACTGTGAAGAACAAGTATCCTTTGCCTAGGATCGATGACTTGTTCGATCAGTTGCAGGGTGCATCTGTATTCTCGAAGATTGACTTGTGATCTGGTTACCATCAGGTTCGGATTGCAGAGCAAGACATACCAAAGACTGCATTCTGCACTCGGTATGGTCATTATGAGTTTGTGGTTGTTCCGTTTGGTCTGACGAATGCACCGGCGGTGTTCATGTGTATGATGCAAAAGGTCTTCCATGAATTTCTGGACCGGTTTGTGGTAGTGTTCATCGATGACATCCTGGTCTACTCGAGTAGTAAGGCCGAACATGAGGACCACTTGAGACAGGTTTTACAGAGGTTGAGAGAAGAATAACTCTATGCCAAGCTCAGCAAGTGTGAGTTTTGGTTGGATGAGGTCGCGTTTCTCGGGCATATTGTGTTCGATGAGGTCATTAAGGTGGACCCGGCCAAGATTAAGGCAGTCATGGATTGGGAGCCACCGAAGAATGTACATGAGATACGAAGTTTTCTTGGACTTGCTGGTTAGTACCGGAGGTTCAATGAGGGTTTTTCCTTGATAGCGGGTCCCATGACAAAGCTGTTGAGGAAAGACTGTACTTTTGTCTGGGATGATCATTGCTAGAAGAGTTTTGAGGAGTTGAAGAGTCGGTTGACTTCTACACCAATTTTGACTATTCCGAGACCCGGAGTGGTGTACACGCTGTTCAGTGATGCTTCTGGTTTGGGCTTGGGATGTGTTTTGATGCAGAAGGGTCGGGTGATTGCTTATGCCTCCAGGCAATTGAGAACCCACGAGCGGAACTATCCGACCCATGATTTGGAGTTAGCTGCTGTGGTCTTTGCTTTGAAAATCTGGAGACACCATCTGTACGGTGAGAAGTGTCGGATGCCTTCAGGCAATTGAGAATCCACGAGCGGAACTATCCGACCCATGATTTGGAGTTAGCTGCTGTGGTCTTTGCTTTGAAAATCTGGAGACACCATTTGTACGGTGAGAAGTGTCGGATTTTCACAGATCACAAGAGTTTGAAGTACATCATGACCCAAAGGGAGCTTAATATGAGGCAGAGACGCTGGATTGAGCTTCTGAAGGATTATAATTGTACTATCGAGTACCATCTGGGCAAAGCCAATGTTGTTGCAGATGCATTGAGCTGGAAGAGAGTGGCTTCTACGGATGAGGACCCGGTTTCTTATGCTTTGCCTTCCTTGGTGGAGTTGAGGTCATTGGATGCACAATTGGAGGTGGATGCCACCGGGACGTTGCTTGCCAGTTTGAGCATCCGGCCGACCTTGCAGGATAAGATCATGGAGTTGCAGTTTGGTGATCCTCATCTGGTAGAGTTGAGAGAAAAGTCTCTCGGGGGGAAGAGTTCTAGTTTCTATGTCCGGGAGAATGGTGCATTGATGACCGGTGATCGGTTGTGTGTTCCGGATGTCGATGACATGAGAAGCTGGATCATGGATGAAGCGCATAATGCGCCATATGCTATGCATCCGGGTAGCACCAAAATGTACCAAAACTTGAAAAGTCATTATTGGTGGTCGGGATGAAGAAGGATGTTGCGGAGTTTGTGGCTCATTGTATAACTTGTCAGCAGGTGAAAGCCGAGCATCAGGCTCCTGCAGGGAAGTTGAGATCTTTGACTATTCCACAGTGGAAGTGGGAGCATATCACTATGGACTTTGAAATTGGGTTACCGAGGACCCGGGGTCAACATGATGCCATCTGGGTCATTGTTGATCGGTTGACCAAGTCAGCTTATTTCCTACCGATTCAACAGACGGATACAATGGATAAGCTGGCGAGGTTGTATGTTTCGGGTATTGTCCGTCTACATAGAGTTCCACTATCTGTTGTGTCGGACAGGGATCCGAGGTTTACTTCCAACTTTTGGAAGAGTTTACAGTCAGCTTTGGGAACTAAGCTGAATTTCAGTACCGCATTCCATCCGCAGACCAATGGGCAGTCGGAGAGGACTATAGAGACACTGGAGGATATTCTTAGAGCTTGTGTGCTCAACTTCAGTGGTTCTTGGGATGAGACATTACCATTAGTTGAGTTTGCTTATAACAACGGGTATCACTCCAGTATCGGTATGGCGCCTTATGAGGCTTTGTATGGGCGGAAGTGTCGTAGTCCAATCTGTTGGGATGAGGAAGGTCTGAGGCAGGTGGTTGGTCCAGACCTAGTCCAGGAGACTGTTGATCAGATCGAGGTGGTTAAGCAATGCATGAGAGCTGCTCAGGACCGGCAAAAGAGTTTTGCTGATAAGCATCATCGGGAGATGGAGTACAGTGTAGGTGACAGAGTTTTCCTCCGTGTTGCTCCCTGGAGAGGTGTTATCCAGTTTGGGAGGAAGGACAAGTTGAGCCCTCGATATATTGGTCCATATGAGATCATGGAGCGGATTGGTCCGCTGGCCTACAGGTTGGCTTTATCGGAGGAGCTGTCGCGCATACATGATGTATTCCATGTTTCGATGCTGAGGCATTATCGATCTGATCCGAGACATGTTGTATCCCCAACAAAGGTGGAGGTTTCTGAGAAATTGACCTATGTTGAGGAGCCGGTGGAGATTTTAGCTCAGAAGGTGCGGCAGTTGAGGAGTCGTACCATTCCTATGGTTCGGGTTAGATTGAGCCGTCATTCTCCGAATGAGGCTACTTAGGAGGTGGAGTCCCATATGCGAGAGCAGTATCCACATCTGTTCTGATTTTTCCTTATCCTGTAATTTCGAGGATGAAATTTTTATAAGAGGGGTGGAACTGTAATGCCCTAGATTTTCATAATTTAATAAATGGAATTTTCGAAAATTTTTATTCCAATTTTGCCCATGAGAGTTTTCGGAGTTTTTGGACTCAAAGGTATTTATTTACCTCCAGTTATTAAGTTTTTGTCGGGTTTCATCAGTATCGATCCTTCGTTGGAGTTAAATCGGTTGTTGGTGTTGGAAGTAAAGTTTTGGTGTAGTCTGTTCAAAACTACGTCGTTTTGGAGTTGGAAAAAAAAAATGTTGATTGAGAAAGCAGGGTTGACCGCGCCCAAGTGAACAACAAGTCGTTCACTTGGCCAGCCAAACCCTAGCCGCCCTTCCCCCCCTCTTTCTTTTTTTTTCTCCTTTCCTTTCTCCCTTCTTCTTTCTTTTCTCTTTCGCCGCAGCCGCTCCCCATCTCTCCCTTCTCTCTTTTCCCTTTTCCTTCCGGTCGCCCGACGCTACTTTTTTCGCAAACACCGTCACCCTACCTCAATCTACTTCTTCTTTCCTCGGGTCGTTGCTGCACATCGCCGCCACCAGTGTCGCCGCCGCCTATGTTTGGTGTCACCTCTGCCGCCGTCCACACACGAAGGTGAAGGCTCGGGGTGTAAGTTTCCTAAGAGCTATATGACACTCATACAAAGGCTCATCAAGCAGCAGAAAGATAGAAAACTACCCTAGAACCACATGTGAGGCTACAAAACCGAATAACAATTTTTACTTACTTGGAGATTAGGATCTTTCACCTAATTATGAGTATAGAACCAGCAAGAGCAGGATGAAAACGTCCCCTCCTCTACGGTATCCACACGAACCTTGATCATCCCGGAAACGTCACACGAATCCAAGAACGGGCACTCCCACTTGATGTGCTAGCAACAAGAATGGGAGCTTGTGTATATGGTTGTGTTTGTACTTCCTTCTTTCACACAAAGAAGAGAAGCTTCAGAGAGTGTTTTTGGGTGCTTCAAAAACGTGGTGAAGGGCAGAGAATGAGCTAATGATGTGATCACCATGGTGCTCAACCCCACTCACCATTATGCATTAGACAATTAAGCATAATGGCCAACCAAGTGGACCAAAGTGATGACCATCATCACTAAGTGTCTCCCACTTAGCAATCAGATAAAACACACCACACACACTCATGTCTGATCAATAATACAGATATTATTGTCCCAAAACGACCCTGGTTCAACCATGGTCCAACCACGGTCCAACCACACCCGGTCCAACCATGGTCCAACCACGGTTCAACCACCTGCCCGAATCAACGGTTCTATGTGTGTGACCCTGTAGGCACTTGTTACGTCCGGCAATGATTGTAAAATCTCATTTTACAATCATAAGCAAAGAGCGGCGTCTAGCAACACATCATTGCTACCCGAACGACAAGATCAGTACTGATTCTCTATGCCTCGGAATATGTCATCGTCCTTTCGTCCCATTATCAAGATCAAACACGAGACATGGAATATGCCAACCTCGTATATGTTTAATCTATGTTTCTTGATCCCCGAGTTAACTGTACAAAACGGATACCCGTGATATCAACATATCACCTAATCCGAGCATGGCCATGCATTTCACAGTTCAACTCTATCAAGAAACCGTATGATAATACACCCGTTATATGGGTCGAACGAATCCCGTCTTGATCAATCAAAACCCACTACATACTCGTCATATACCCAATGATTACCCTTATGTCCACCCAGTTACGGGTGACTAGGAATAATATCAAAGCATATGATTCATATGTTGGATACCTTGACGATCTCAGGTCAAAGGACAACACATCTATAAGAAACACTAATGACATACATATAACGTTCCATGTAGTGTTCTTATGTGGGTCGGTCCGGTCCACAAGTTCTCTAACTTGTACCCGTATGTAGAATTCATATCACATATAAATTCACAACATACGCTAGTCTTAATTTATTATTACAACCCGTCCATAATAATAACCGACTAGGGACATTTAAGAATATATCAAATATATAAACTAGGGTTATAAATATGTGCAAGTAATTATCTCATAATCATATTTATTGGAATAACCTCAATGTATATACATGACTACAATCATCCATAGATTGGCTTTTGGGCATATAACTAACACGGGGTTGGGCAGAGAACTCGAGGACAAGATCGAGTGTGCGCCGCCGTGCCTGGTAAGCCTCACTGCCTTTCTCCCTCCTTCGTTCTTCTTTCTTTTCTTCCGGGTTCTGATTTGTTGGTGGCTTTGTGATGTTGGCGGCGCGTGTGTGTTTGGGAGGTTTCTTTTGTATCGATGGTGGATTTGTGTGTGTGACGGGGGCTGGCGGTGGGTGGTGCAGCGGGTGTTGTTGTGGTCTGTGTGGGTCGGCTGTGCGCCGTGTCGGGTTTTGCCGGTGGTTTTTTCCGGGCAGGAAGGTTGCAGGCTCGGTGTTGCTGCAATTCTGAAGAGGGTTAGTGCTGGCAGCGAGTTCCACGAAAGTTTTGGGGCTCGGGTTGGCTGGGGTTGGATTCCGGGCGGTTTGAGTTGTTTTCCGAGTAAGGATGCAACCTCCCTGTTACCTTTCAATTCCGTTTTGTGTTGTTTGTTGTTGATTTTGGTTGTTGTGGGCAGTGGCAGAACTGTTGTGGTTGTTGCTGACCGGAATCAGCAAAGGCTCAGGTACTGTTCCGGCGGGCGGAATTTCTTTTCTACTTTTGCACAGTAATTCCAGCTTAGTCCCGGGTTCAACTTTATGTATATGCTTCGTTGTTTCGTAAAACATGTACATTTAAACATTACAGAGATTTAATGGAATATCGAGAGCGGAGTGTGAGTGTGTGTGGTCGGGAATTTACCGACACAGAAAGAATCTCAGGTTGTTTAACTCTTAGACTCGGGAATGACCTTAGAACGGCATTTATGAAAACCGGGACCAGGCCTAACAACCTAACACTTTAGCACAAGTATGTTATCCTGGACTGTAGGATATGGGCTCAAGGCCCAAAAACATAAATGAATAGTCTCGGATTTAAGGAGATGGGCTTTAGGCCCGGGAACTCGTTATGGACTTTAAGGAGTGGGCTCTAAGCCCAAATTCATAATTGGATTTATTGTGGACTTGTGGAAGTGGGCTTTAGGCCCGAGAAATTATTTTGGATTTAGATGGGCTTAAGCCCGGTGGACCTTAGGACTTGATTATAGGAGCTTAGGTGAGAGAACATCTTTGTTGGGCTTAGACCCTAAAATTGCATAACTGGGTAGTTTGGGTCAAGTTTCACTCAGTTGAGCATATAAGTATCATGCATACACGGTTTATTATAACTGTTTTGGTAATTATTGTGTGTGCCGGTATTCAGGCACGGGTAATACCTCGGGAGCTGGAGGATCTGTCTTGGGGAAAGCTCCACAGGATAAACGTCGTTGAGGTGACTTTATAAGTCTTTTTATGTTTGTATGCATGTGCTTGTTGGTTTGGTTTGTCTGAGTTGCATGCCTTGTTGCTAACATGCCATGATCTGTATTGTGTGCCTGTGTGTTACTATTTGCTGGATAAGCATGACATTTGGTTGTTATGAGAAATAACATGTGGTGATTTTGGGTGACCTGTGTGATGTACTGTGGGTTGGGAACCCTGATGTTGATTTAATAAATAATTCACACAACCCTGATAAATCATAACTTTTGGCATACATGAACTCTTAAGCATGAATAAGAATGATAAACTATAAAAGATGTACTACTGTGTGCTGATGACCGGTTGGTTCGAGCGGGAAGTGATACCCCTCGGGATTACATGCGGGATAGCATGGTATATGCGGTTTAGCATATGGGTCTGTGATGACCGGTTCTACCTCCCTCCTTCTACCTCCCCCTTTCTACCTCCCTCTTTCTCTCTGTCTCTCTCTCTCTCCCTCTATGGTTATATTTGGGCTATATGCCTGGTTATAATGGGCTTACGCCCTGGTTGTCTCATGAGACGGGACCGAGCTCGACGCACATAGTAGGGGCCCCTGAATAATAAATATAATAATATAATTAACACACAAACAGATGTAAAACATATTGTCTACTGTTATGTGTTGGCATGCTGGTACTGGTTATTGTGTGTTTGCATACTTGTGCTTGTTTCTCTACTCTCCTTTCGAACTTGCTTTGCACACCTACATAACTAGATTTATACTGCTCACTAAGTAGGCGACTCACATTATCGCCACCGTTGTTTTTCAGACTCTTAGTTAGCGTGCTGTCTCTCTCTTCCTTTCCGGAGTACGGACGTGGATATCCCAGCAGGTAGTTGTGCTTCTTCTCCCGGTTGGATCCATAGAGTCGACATGCATATCATTTTTCTTCTCTTGTTTTATTTTGTCTTATTCTTCCGCTGCATTGGAATCTGTTGAGATGTCATTCTTGTTTTTGATTACAATATCGGCGGGTTGGCGGGATTTGATACCTAATGATGTTTCGGCTGGTTGCCGGGTTGATTTATGGTTTGATAAGCCGGTTTATTCTTGTTCTTCATGACATCTCGGTTTATTAAGATTTTCAGATAATGTTTTGGTATTGGATTTCGTGTCCTGGGTTTCAGGGGCGTTTTGGTAAAATTTCTCTTGTTTAAGCATTTTATTTGTAAAATTGAGATACGGGCGTTTGACTTTCACAAGGCATACAATTTTTCTTCAATTACACAAAGTTTTGCCCCAACACGAGTGGGTGCCTAACACCTTCCCACCCATGACGAACCCTCGGGTCAAGCATCTTTGGTTCGCTTGTTGGTTGCCTTGAATGGAGTAATTGTTGCTTAAGAACGGTTTTTCCCGAATTTTGCCCTATAAAAAAATTCAGGTGGCGACTCCAAAGGTGCTAGATGACGGTTAAGAGGAAGGTGTAAGGCAGTAGCTTCCACCTTGCACCAAATGCTTTGTTTCCCATATAAAGGAGGTATGGTTACAGTCAGAGGGGATACGTCCGAGAATAGTATCAAGCGTATGTTCGGAATCGAAGGGGAGGAAGAAGTAACTCTGTCCGGCTTTGTCTTTGAATCTGTAGGCATCATAACTTTGACGTCAGGGAAGAAGATCACTTTGCCTCCTTATTATAATTCTTATGGTAATCCGGCAATAATGGAAATCATGAGGAGGATGAAGCATTTTCCTAAAGATTCACCAACGAGGGGCATCTGTGAACACCTAAATTTGACCCATTAATATTCTATTGATTTGAATTATGAATATATTTGTAACTATGGATTAATGAGATGATTTAATCCCGAGTTTGGGTATTTTCATAATTTAACTCAGTGGAATATTAATATTTTATTATTTTTGGATTTTTAATGTATTTGATTCGGAATTATTGAGATGATTTGATTTTGAATTAAATTTATTTAAAGGTTTAAATATAATAAATATGGGAATTTAATTATTTTTAGGCCTTTTATTTATTTTTGACTCATTTGAGATGATTTTGGGTTTAAAATAATTTAGGATCCTGAACCAATTGAATATGGATCCTCCAGCATTTTTGGCCCATCAAAACACTTGACTTAGCAGCTAATTTGCTCTGAATTTTCGTCTAAAATTCGGATTAAATTATTACCTTAAGTGTTTTTGGTGTTTTATGGTAATTAGAGTGGAGCAGAGAGAAAGTAAAGAAATTAGGAAAATGGGAGGGGGTAGGCTACAAGTTAGGAGGGTTACTGGAGCTCAAAATAGGCATAAAAAACCATTTAGGAAGGGTGTGAGAATCAAGTTTTCTGGAATAATGAGGTTCAAGACCGAAAAGGAAAGAACCATTTTGGAAATAGGTGCCGGCGGATATGGCGACATGACCATCACCACCTGGCGGACTTCAAGAGATGACCACCAGCACCTGGCGGTCGTCGCAAGAGGACCGCCGGCGCTAGGCGGACATCTCTCCCGGTTTTGTCAATTTTTCAGATTTTTCCTGTTTTCTTGATTCTGGGTATCTACCGTTGGATCTAGGGGTTCAATCCTAACTCTTAGATCAACACCACGTCCAGACCCCTTGAACATTATAAATAGGACCCCCCATTCACCCTCATTCTCTCTCTTCCTACTCTATACACACATAAGCTAGGTGCTTGGAATAATTCTCTAATTCCAAATTTAGGAACAATTCTAAGGGTTGAAATTCTGGAAGAATTTTGTGGAGAGGAGTAGTAGCAAGGTTGCAGCGAGAAGAGAGCAAGAGAAGGAGAAGAAGGAGGAGGAATAGAGCAAACTTGTAGAGAAGAAAAAGAGGAACCCGAGTAGAGAATTCCTGTGCAGGTAGTCCCGAAAAAATTGTCATAACTGGAGTTGTAGGTGTCGGATTGCTACGTTCTTTGAAACACCCGTGTCCCAATTTTACAAATAAAATACTCAAATAAAGGAAATTACCAAAATACCCCTGAACCTAGGACACGAAATCCGATATCAAAACATTATCTAGAAAGAGATTCTTAATAATCCGAGATGTCATTAAGAACAAATACAAAACCGGCTTAACAAGCCTCAAGTCAACCCGGCATCCTGCCGATACATCATCAAATACCAAATCCCGGCAACCCGACGATAAAATAGTCAAAATTAGAATGACACCTCATCAAAGTCCAATGCAGCGGAAGATAAAGATAAAATAAAACAAAAGTAAAAATGAGTTGCAAGTCGGCTCTATGGATCCAACCGGGAGAAGAAGCACAGCTACCTACTGAGATAACCACGTCCGTACTCTGGAAGGGTAAAATGTGACTGCACGCTAACTAAGAGTCTGAAAAACAACGTTGGCGATTATGTGAGTCGCCTACTCAGTGAGCAGTATAAATCTAACTATGTAGGTGTGCAGAAACAAGTTCGAAAGGAAAGAAGAGATACAAGACAAGTATGCAAACATACAACAACCAGTACTAACATGCCAAGACATTCAAGCAAACAGTTCATTATTCTCCATCTGTTGTGAATTAAGTTTTCTTATTATAATTTATTATTTAGGTCCCCCTACTGTGTGCGTCGAGCTCGGTCCCGTCTCATGAGACAACCAGGCATAAGCCCAAATAAAACCAGGCACGAAGCCCAAACATATCCATAGCGAGAGAGAGAGACAGAGAGAAAGAGGGAGGTAGAAAGAGGGAGGTAGAAAGGGGGAGGTAGAAGGAGGGAGGTAGAACCGGTCATTACAGACCCATATGCTTATCCGCATAACACATGCTATCCCGCTTGCAAACCCGAGGGGTATCACTTCCCGCTCGAACCAACCGGTCATCAGCACACAGTAGCCTATCTTCTACTGTACAATATCTTTATTCACAAGTTATGAGTTTATGTGTGCCAAGAATCGTGATTTAACAGGGTTGTGTGTATTCTCATCTCAGTCAAATATCCGGGTCTCCGACCCACAGCACATCACACAAATTACCCAAAATCACACCACATGTTATCACCATAATAATTCAACAATTCATGCTCAAAAGCAAACAGTAAGACATAGGCACACAATACAGATCACAGCATGTTAGTAAACAGGCATGCAACTCAAACAGACCAATCCAACAAGCTCATGCATACAAACATAAAAAGACGTATAAAGTCACCTCAACGACGATTGTCCTGTGGAGCTTTTCCCAGAACAGATCCTCCAGCTCCCGAGGCGTTACCCGTGCCTGAATACCGGCACACACAAATATTACAAAACAATTATAACCAAAACGTGCATGCATGATAACTAAATGCTCAACTGAGTTAAACTCGTCCCTAGTTAGCCAACTATGTATCTTCCGGGTCTAAGCCCGTCAAGGTGTTTCCCTCACCTAACTCCGAGTATCGGGACCTAAAGTTCACCGGGCTTAAGCCCAACTAAGTCCATAAATAGTTCCCCGGGCCTATGGCCCATTCGTTATGTTCTTAACGGGTCCCCGGGCCTAAAGCCCAACTAAGTCCAATGGTTATCAAATCTAGTTATAAAAATCACATTACCGGGCCTAGGCCCGATTCGGTCCAATTTCCACTTAAGGGTTTTACCCGAGTCAAAATATTCCTGGCCTATGGTTCTACCCGTGTCGGCAAACTACCTGTTACACACACTCACAACCCCGCACCCGGTGTTCCACTAGACATCCTTTTTTTCCGATACAACAATTACTCCTACATTAAATATTACAAGCCATAAATGTACAAATTATACATCAAGTATACCGTTAAATGCCGAAATAAAACCCGAGCCTTCGCTGGAAAAATCCTGAGCCTCGCCGGAAATTTCCCGAGCCCCGCCGGATTCCGGTGAACCTCGCCGGAACTCACCCAAAAGCTGCCACAACCAACAACAACCACATATTCACTTCACAGCATAACAATTACGCAACACTGTACCCCCACAGATCTCTAAAACGAATTACAAAAGAAAATACAAAATGGATCCTTACCCGAAAATTCAAATACCACCGTCCAACACCCAAAATCCGAGCTTGCAACCTCCCTGCCCGGAAAGGACTCGCCACCAACACTTCCACGCAGCTACTACCCACCGTCGCACGCAACCACACACTCACAGCAACCCGACGATCTACTGCCGGGAACAACCCCACACCCACGCCGGCCAACAACGACAACCAATCTTCACAACACCGCCGGCAATCCAAACCGGAGCAACAACACAAGACACAATCAACACCAACAAAGCCAAACCTGATTAGACAACTGGCCAAAAGAGAAACAAAGACAAAAAGGAAGAAGGAAGAGGAGGACGGCGAGGCTTACCAGCAACGATCGTGGAAAACCCCGAGCCCGACCTCGGCTTCCTGCCGTTCGTCCTCGACTGACGCGACCCGGTCCCGGTGTAGATGGCGGCGAAATGGTGAGGAGGCAACGGTGGGGTAACGGCGGAAGTGAAGAGAGGTGGTGGCGGTGGTTTCGAGAGAGGAGGAGAAGAGATGTTGGTGACGACGAGAGGTGAGAGAGAGAGAGAGAGAGAGAGAGAGAGTGGGAGAAGGGGTCGGCAGCGTGAGAAGAAAAGAGAGAAAGAAGAAAGGAAAAAGAAAGAAGGAAAAAGAAGAGAAGGCATTAGTGTTTGTCCCGCCAGCCCGAAAAGAAAAAGAAAGAAGGAAAAAGAAGAGAAGGCATTAGGGTTTGACCCGCCAGCCCGAACGACGCGTCGTTCGGCTGGGCGCGGTCAACCCCCCTTGTTGACCAGTAAGTGTTTTTTTTTCTAAAACTCCAAAACGACGTAGTTTCAGTGAAACTACTTCAAAGTTTAATTCTCAACTCCGAAACCCGATTAAACTCCAACGAA
Source organism: Turnera subulata (assembly GCA_028386065.3). Classification (NCBI taxonomy): domain Eukaryota; kingdom Viridiplantae; phylum Streptophyta; class Magnoliopsida; order Malpighiales; family Passifloraceae; genus Turnera; species Turnera subulata. The sequence continues at coordinate 69,681 of JAKUCV010002561.1, read as the reverse complement.
GGCCGTACCCGTCATACCATCGACTTAATTCCGATATAACCAAGGTAAAATAATTTATTTCCTAGCCCAAAAATCCAGAAATTCCTCAAGGCTAAAATTGGAATAAAAATTTTGAAAATTCCATAAATCAAATTATTTAAAATCGGGGCGTTACATTCCTACCCCACTTAAGGAAATTTCGTCCTCGAAATTACAAGATATGAAACATCAAAACAAATGGGGATACTGTTCCCGCATATGGGACTCAACCTCCCAAGTAGCCTCATTCGGGGAATGACGACTCCATCTGACCCGAACCATAGGAATGGTACGACTCCTCAACTGCCGCACCTCCTGAGACAAAATCTCTACCGGCTCCTCAACATAAGTCAAATCCTCAAAAACCTCCACCTCTGTCGGGGATACAACATGACTAGGATCAGACCAATAACGCCTCAGCATCGAAACATGTAATACATCATGGATGCGCGACAGCTCCTCCAGTAAAGCCAACCTGTAGGCCAGCGGACCAATCCTCTCCATGATCTCATAAGGACCAATATAACGAGGGCTCAACTTGCCCTTCCTCCCAAACTGGATAACACCTCTCCAGGGAGCAACTCGGAGGAAAACTCTGTCGCCTACACTGTACTCCATCTCCCGACGATGCTTATCGGCAAAACTCTTTTGTCGGTCCTGAGCAGCTCTCATACACTGTTTAACCACCTCGATATGATCAACAGTCTCCTGGACTAGGTCCGGACCAACCACTTGTCTCAGACCTTCCTCATCCCAACAGATCGGACTACGACACTTCCGCCCATACAAAGCCTCATAAGGCGCCATACCGATACTGGAGTGATACCCGTTGTTATAAGCAAACTTAACCAATGGTAATGTCTCATCCCAAGAACCACTAAAATTGAGCACAGAGGCTCTAAGCATATCCTCCAGCGTCTGTATGGTTTTCTCCGACTGCCCATCGGTCTGTGGATGGAATGCAGTACTGAAATTCAGCTTAGTACCCAAAGCTGACTGTAAACTCTTCCAGAAGTGGGAAGTAAACCTTGGATCCCTGTCCGACACAATGGATAGTGGAACTCCATGTAGACGGACAATACCCGAAACATATAACCTCGCCAGTTTATCCATTGTATCCGTCTGCTGAATCGGTAGGAAATGAGCTGACTTGGTCAACCTGTCAACAATGACCCAGATGGCATCATGTCGACCCCGGGTCCTCGGTAACCCGATCACAAAGTCCATAGTGATATGCTCCCACTTCTACTGCAGAATAGTCACAGATCTCAACTTACCGGCAGAAGCCTGATGCTCGGCTTTCATCTGCTGACAAGTCATACAATGAGCCACAAACTCCGCAACATCCTTCTTCATCCTGGGCCACCAATAATGACTCTTCAAGTTCCGGTACATTTTGATGCTACCAGGATGCATAGCATATGGCGCAGTATGCGCTTCATCCATAATCCATCTCCTCAAATCATTGACATCCGGAACACACAACCGATCACCGGTCATCAAAGCACCATCCTTCCGGATATAGAAACTAGAACTCTCTTCACCGAGAGCCTTATCCCGCAACTCTGCTAAATGAGGATCACCATACTGCAACTCCATGATCTTATCCCTCAAGGTCGGTCGGATGCTCAAACTGGCTAACAACGCCCCGGCAACATCCACCTCTAACTGTGCATCCAACGACCTCAGCTCCACCAAGGAAGGCAAAACATAAGAAACAAAGTCCTCATCTGTAGAAACCACTCTCTTCCGGCTCAATGCGTCTGCAACAACATTGGCCTTGCCTGGATGGTACTCAGTAGTACAATCATAATCCTTTAGAAGCTCAATCCAGCGTCTCTGCCTCATATTAAGCTCCCTTTGGGTCATGATGTACTTCAAACTATTGTGGTCCGTGAAAATCCGACACTTCTCACCATACAGATGGTGTCTCCAGATCTTCAAAGCAAAGATCACAGCAGCTAACTCCAGATCATGGGTCGGATAGTTCCTCTCGTGAGTTCTCAACTGCCTGGAGGCATAAGCAATCACCCGACCCTCCTGCATCAAAACACATCCCAAGCCCAGACCAAATGCATCACTGAACACCGTGTACTCCACTCCGGTTCTCGGAATAGTCAAAACTGGTTCAGAAGTCAACCGACTCTTCAACTCCTCAAAACTCTTCTGACAACTGTCATCCCAAGCAAAAGTACAGTCTTTCCTCAACAGCTTAGTCATGGGACCCGCTATTAAGGAAAAACCCTCAATGAACATCCGGTAATAACCAGCAAGTCCAAGAAAGCTCCGTATTTCAGATACACTCTTCGGTGGCTCCCAATCCACGACTGCCTTAATCTTGGCCGGATCCACCTTAATGCCTTCACCGGACACAATATGCCCAAGGAACGCGACCTCTTCCAACCAAAACTCACACTTACTGAGCTTGGCATAGAGCTGTTCTTCTCTCAACCTCTGTAAAACCAACCCCAAGTGGTCCTCATGTTTGGCCTTATTACTCGAGTAGACCAGAATATCATCAATGAACACTACCACAAACCGGTCCAGAAATTCATGGAAAACCTGCCGCATCATACACATGAACACTGCCGGTGCTTTCGTCAGACCAAAAGGTACCACCACAAACTCATAATGACCATACCGAGTGCGGAATGCAGTCTTCGGTATGTCTCGCTCTGCAATCCGAACCTGATGGTAACCAGATTGTAAATCGATCTTCGAGAATACAGATGCACCCTGCAACTGATCGAACAAATCATCGATCCTGGGCAATGGATACTTGTTCTTTATAGTAACCTTGTTAAACTGTCTATAGTCCACACACATCCGCATACTGCCATCTTTCTTCTTTACAAACAAGACCGGGGCACCCCAAGGTGAGATGCTCGGTCTAATAAAATTCTTATCTAACAACTCCTCCAGTTGTTTCTTCAACTCCTGAAGCTCTGCCGGAGCCATTCTGTAGGGCGGTATAGAAATAGGTGTAACTCCCGGTATCATGTCAACTGTATACTCCACCTCCCGCTTCGGAGGCAACCCAGGTAAGTCATCAGGAAAAACATCGGGAAACTCCCGAACAATAGGGATATCCTCCACTCCAGGTACTGGTACCGAAGAATCGACCACATGAGCTAGAAAGGCATCACAACCCTCTCGGATCATCCTGAAAGCTTGGATGGCCGAGACACAACACCCCGATAGAGCCCTTCGCTCTCCAACGAACACCAATCTATGCCCCAACAGAGAAGACAAAATACTTCCCTGGCCCGACAATCAACTACTGCCTGGTGTCTAGACAACCAATCCATGCCTAAAATAACATCAAACTCTCCCAAGTCCATGACAGCAAGATCAGAAGGAAAATTCTCACTATCATACTCTACCGATACATCTCTACAAACTCGATCAACAACTACTATTTCTCCAGTGGGTAAACGGACTCTCAAGGGTCTACTAAGGTTATCATCCTCTATGTTATGAGTAGTCATGAATGCACGTGATACAAAAGAATGTGTTGAGCCTGGATCAATTAAAGCATGTGCATAATGACCAAAAACCATAAAGGTACCTGCTATGACCTCTAGAGCATCAGTAGCCTCCTCTCGGGTGATGGCATAAACCCTAAGAGCTGCAGCAGACTAAGTCACACCTCCGCGGTTTGGAGCTCCAGAATCCCCACGACCTCGACCCTGATGTCCGCCACCCCTGTTCGGACGAGAAGAAACAGCACCACTAGCCACAAAACTCTGTACCGTATACTGAGATCCACTGCCACCATTATCCTTCATCCACTTGTAGCAAGATGACTTCTGGTGTCCCGGCTTATTGCAATACCAACATGTACCCGAGAACCGTGTCGAGAAGCCCCGTCCCTGAGAGGCAGACTGATAGGACCGTCCTCCTGAGGATTTGTCTGGTCCACCCTGATAACTCTGCCCTCGGAACTTCTTCGGACCCTGGTAAGAAGAACCCTGTCCACCAGAATATTCTGCACCTCCGGCATCAGAATACTGCCTCTTCTATCCTGAAGCAGATGATTGCTTCCTCTGCTCGGCTGTCCGAGCCTCCTTCCCGATCAACTGAACCCTCTCAGCATCCAAAGCAGCCTCACAAACTGCCTCCCAAGTCTTGTGCCCTCCACTAGCCGCAGCTAATGCCAACTCTGTACGTAAGTCGTTAAAAAACCGCCTACACCTAGTCACCTCATCAGGCACAAACTCCCTAGCATAAGATAGAAGGATGCTGAACCGGATCCTGAAAGTAGACACAGTCTCATCTAGACCCTGCTTCACCTCAAGAAAATGCTTCTTTTGCTCCTCCAGAAAACCAACAGTAAGGAACTCCTTGTAGAATTTCTCCTTGAAATCCTCCCAAGGCATCTCCACAGGCTTCGGTAGGTTGGCCACAAGTTCCTGCCACCATGTCAAAGCATATCCTGTGAACTTGTGTGCCGCAAATTGAGCCCTCTGCTCAGGTGCACAGGTGAACTTCTCCAGAACATTCTCCAACTGGCAGAACCAATCATCAAACTCCTTGGCTTTGCCCTCTTCACCAGAGAATTCCTTTACTGCAGACTTATCCATGTGTTTATATCCACTCTCTATACCACCTGCTGCAACAGGTGCTACCGGCTGGGCACCCTGCTGCTGCTGGAACTGCTGGAACTGCTGCCACTGCAAAAAGGCCTGATACTGCTGGAACGCTGGGTCCACAACAGGTGGAGGTGGCACAACATTCTGTCCTCCACCACCTGCAGCATTATTCTCTGCTGCATTAATGTTCCCCTGACCAACGGGAACCTGCATCACCGACACATTGTCGGAGACATGAGTAGCGACGTCATCCTCAGCATTGTGCTGCCCCTGGTGATCCATATCAACGCCTATATGAATGCAAATGAGTCAAAACACTTTTAAAATCATAAGTCCGGAAACAGGCTTAAACACAAAAATCACTTTGAAACCAAAGTTTAAAACACTTTTAAAACCAAGGATCTGAAGCCTGCTCCGCTACCAAGCTGAAACACCCGTGTCCCAATTTCACAAATAAAATACTCAAACAAAGGAAATTACCAAAATACCCCTGAACCTAGGACACGAAATCCGATATCGAAACATTATCTGGAAAGAGATTCTTAATAATCCGAGATGTCATTAAAAACAAATACAAAACCGGCTTAACAAGCCTCAAGTCAACCCGGCATCCTGCCGATACATCATCAAATACCAAATCCCGGCAACCCGCCGATAAAATAGTCAAAATCAAAATGACACCTCATCAAAATCCAATGCAGCGGAAGATAAAGATAAAATAAAGCAAAAGTAAAAATGAGATGCAAGTCGGCTCTATGGATCCAACCGGGAGAAGAAGCATAGCTACTTGCTGAGATAACCACGTCCGTACTCTGGAAGGGTAGAATGTGACTGCACGCTAACTAAGAGTCTGAAAAACAACGTTAGCGATTATGTGAGTCGCCTACTCAGTGAGCAGTATAAATCTAATTATGTAGGTGTGCAGAAACAAGTTCGAAAGGAAAGAAGAGATACAAGACAAGTATGCAAACATACAACAACCAGTACTAACATGCCAAGACATTCAAGCAAACAGTTCATTATTCTCCATCTGTTGTGTATTAAGTTTTCTTATTATAATTTATTATTCTGGGCCCCCTACTGTGTGCGTCGAGCTCGGTCCTATCTCATGAGACAACCAGGCATAAGCCCAAATAAAACCAGGCACGAAGCCCAAACATATCCATAGCGAGAGAGAGAGACAGAGAGAAAGAGGGAGGTAGAAAGGGGGAGGTAGAAGGAGGGAGGTAGAACCGGTCATTACAGACCCATAATAATTCAACAATTCATGCTCAAAAGCAAACAGTAAGACATAGGCACACAATACAGATCACGGCATGTTAGCAAACAGGCATGCAACTCAAACAGACCAATCCAACAAGCTCATGCATACAAACATAAAAAGACGTATAAAGTCACCTCAACGACGATTGTCCTGTGGAGCTTTTCCCAGAACAGATCCTCCAGCTCCCTAGGTGTTACCCGTGCCTGAATATCGGCACACACAAATATTATAAAACAATTATAACCAAAACGTGCATGCATAATAACTAAATGCTCAACTGAGTTAAACCCGTCCCTTGTTAGCCAACTATGTAATTTTCGGGTCTAAGCCCGTCAAGGTGTTTCCCTCACCTAACTACGAGTATCGGGACCTAAAGTTCACCGGGCTTAAGCCCAACTAAGTCCATAAATAGTTCCCCGGGCCTATGGCCCATTCGTTATGTTCTTAACGGGTCCCCGGGCCTAAAGCCCAACTAAGTCCAATGGTTATCAAATCCAGTTATAAAAATCATATTACTAGGCCTAGGCCCGATTCGGTACAATTTCCACTTAAGGGTTTTACCCGAGTCAAAATATTCCCGGCCTATGGTTCTACCCATGTCGGCAAACTCCCGGTTACACACACTCACAACCCCGCACCCGGTGTTCCACTAAACATCCTTTATTTCCGATAAAACAATTGCTCCTACATTAAATATTACATGTCATGAATGTACAAATTATACATCAAGTATACCGTTAAATGCCGGAATAAAACCCGAGCCTTCGCCGGAAAAATCCCGAGCCTCGCCGAAAAATTCCCGAGCCCCGCCGGATTCCGGTGAACCTCGCCGGAACTCACCCAAAAGCTGCCACAACCAACAACAACCACATATTCACATCACAGCATAACAATTACGCAACAGTGTACCCCCACAGATCTCTAAAACGAATTACAAAAGAAAATACAAAATGGATCCTTACCCGGAAATTCGAATACCACCGTCCAACACCCAAAATCCGAGCTTGCAACCTCCCTGCCGGGAAAGGACTCGCCACCAACACTTCCACGCAGCTACTGCCCACCGTCGCACGCAACCACACACTCACAGCAACCCGACAATCTACTGCCGGGAACAACCCCACACCCACGTCGGCGACCAACGACAACCAATCTTCACAACACCGCCGGCAATCCAAACCGGAGCAACAACACAAGACACCATCAACACCAACAAAGCCAAACCCGATTAGACAACCGGCCAAAAGAGAAACAAAGACAAAAAGGAAGAAGGAAGAGGAGGACGACGAGGCATACCAGCAACGACCGTGGAAAACCCCGAGCCCGACCTCGGCTTCCTGCCGTTCGTCCTCGACTGACGCGACCCGGTCCCAGTGTAAATGGCGGCGAAACGGAGAGGAGGCACGGGTGGGGTAACGGCGGAAGTGAAGAGAGGTGGTGGCGGTGGTTTCGAGAGAGGAGGAGAAGAGATGTTGGTGACGACGAGAGGGTGAGAAAGAGAGAGAGAGAGAGAGAGAGAGTGGGAGAAGGGGTCGGCGGCGTGAGAAGAAAAGAGAGAAAGAAGAAAAGAAAAAGAAAGAAGTAAAAAGAAGAGAAGGCATTACGGTTTGACCCGCCAGCCCGAACGACGCGTCGTTCGGCTGTGCGCGGTCAACCCGCCTTGTTGACCAGTTAGTGTTTTTATTTTTTTTCTAAAACTCCAAAACGACGTAGTTTCAGTGATACTATTTCAAAGTTTAATTCTCAACTCTGAAACCCGATTAAACTCCAACGAAGGCCGTACCCATCATACCATCGACTTAATTCCGATATAACCAAGGTAAAATAATTTATTTCCTAGCCCAAAAATCCAGAAATTCCTCAAGGCTAAAATTGGAATAAAAATTTCGAAAATTCCATAAATCAAATTATGAAAAATCGGGGCGTTACATTCTTAGAGTCCCTAGAAAGCTAAGAAGTAGCTCTACAAATTTTTTTGTTGACTCCATAGACCAGTTTGGCGTTCCTCTACCTCGAATTACCTGGTGAATTTCTGTCGAAATTCTGCTTAGAAGTAGTAAGCAAGTAGGAGCAAGAGGAGGGCTTCAAGAGCTAACTCGTTCTAATTTTATTAATTGGTTGTTGTTGTGACATGATGATGCTGTTGATGTGATTGTATGTGATGCATGATAAAAACTAAGTGAGCTTTGAACGCATTACCAGGGGGTACGTAGGCAGTTTCTAGTGGTGGAAATGCAAGCTCAATCTTTATTTATTTTCAGTTTTGTTTTTATCTTTGTGTTTGTTATTTGATCTATTGTGCGTGGCATATGTTTTTCTTTAATTGGGCATTATCTCGCCCCAACATGGATGGGTGCATAACACCTTCCCATCCATGACAAACTCCCGGATCCACATCTTTGGTTCGCTTATTGGTTGCCTTAAGGAGTCATTGGTTGCCTAAGGAAGGTTTTCTCCGAATATTGTCCACTAATAAAATTCGGGTGGCGACTCTAAAGATGTGGATGACGATTAAGAAGAAGGTGGTGAGTAGGCCCAATGAATTTTGGTTCGGGTACTCACAGCAGCAATCCCACATTTATAGCTCGAGATATCGCAATTTTCTCGTGACTGCGCAGGGAAGAAAGCTCCTCTCGGGTTTGTACACTTTTCTCCAACTATTTGCTCTAATTAGCCTCCTTCTTGCTCCCCTTCCTCTTTTCTTGCTACTGGGCTGTTGTTGCTCCTCTCCACGAGATTACTCAAGAAGAACAACTCCTCTATTGCCTCATATGCTTAAAGAACAAGGGTTTCTTCACGCACTCAAGGCTTTAGGTGTGTAGAGAATAATTCTAATATGTACCTCAATTGTCTGTAATAGGGCGTCTATTTATAGTGTTCAGGGGGTAAGGGGTCCTCCTAATAATCTAAGGGTCGAGATTGAACCCCTAATTCTGACGGTTAAGGACTAAGAATTGGAAAAGAAGGAAAAAATAAGATTCTGGAAGCAACGACCGCCATGGCCCTGGCGGTCATATCGTGACGACCGCCGGGGCCTGGCGGTCTTCCCTTCTTTGTCCGCCCCCGTCGGACAGTGTTTCGTTTTTTTCTTACTTCTCCTCCCCCAATCCGATTCCTAGTTGGTTCCCACGTCTTCTAGAGTATTCCCTGACCCAGAAAACACCCTAAACTTGTCTCCTACTCCACAACTTTTCCTTTTTAATAATTACACATCAAATTATTCCTCTTTTTCTATTAAAAATACCATAAAAACGTAAAATAGGTAAAATATATATTTAATCCCCAATTTCCAAAAAAAAAATAGGATTAAAATTAGTTGCAGGCCATGTGTTCAAATGGGATAATATCTCTGGAGGATCCATATTTTATTGGCACAAACTTAAAATCTATTTATAATACAAAATAAATAAATAATAAATGACAAAAATACTTAGAAAGAGATAACCAATTAAAACATCCTTATTCTACCACGTTAAATCACAAACATATTCATTCCAATAATCAAGTCATCTCATCATCAAAGACATAAACATATTTATATTTAAAAAATAATAGAATAAATCATGGGTCAAATTTGGATGTTCACAGATGCCTCTTGTTGGTGAGGCTTTAGAAAACTGAAGAAGAACCAACGAAAAGAAGAACAACCAAATTTGAAGGAGTTTGCTGCTACCGATGCTCATGCTTGACATGTGTACCATGAAGTTGGAACATTCCATGTTCCGGGATCATTCTACTAGGGAATAGGGAATCATCTCATCCCTAAGTATCTGCTGGGGATAGTGCTCCATTGGGGAGGAATCATTGCCTCCCGATTAATCATGGTGTTGTGAAAGGGTGTACCAACCCTAACCTTTAACCTAAACTTAGACTAATTTTGTTGTAGAAAAAGGTGCTCCATACCTCATCCCTTAACCTAAACTGATCGACTCGGTGTAGGAGAGAGTGTTCAAAAATCCTAACCCGTAATCTAAACTCCATGACTTGGTGTAGGAAAGGATATTCTAACCCTAACCCATAACCTATTCTCAACAACTTGGTGTGGGAAAGGACGTTCAGAACCCCAACCCGTAACCTATCCTCAATAGCTCGGTGTAGGAAAGGATGCTATAGCCTTGACCCGTAGCCTATCTCAACAACTTGGTGTAGGAAAGAATGCTCTAACCTTAACTCGTAACATGTCTTAACGTCTTGGTGTAGGAAAGGATGTTCTAGACCCTAACCCGTAACCTGACTCAACATCTTGGTGTAGGAAAGGAAGTTCTAGACCCTAACTCGTAACCTAACTCAACTCATCTTCTTGTCATCACGGTGTTAGGAGAGGGTATACCTACCCTAACCATTAACCTATACATCAACTGTTTGCGCTATTGGCTATCTACTCAACTTGTCATTCTGAGGGAATTTCATCCCAAAATGTGTATCCTAACATCACTGAAGAAAAAGGATTCTACGAACCACAGGTTGTTCCAATCCAAGGTACGTCATGTCTTCACATCAGTTATCAACTCAGTAGTTCAAAAACGAAAACATAGGTTAGCGGGGTAGCATACCCTAAGAAGAGATCATTTCAAATCCTATGGTAGCATGCCCCTTTCTATTTTTGTCAAAAAATTTCAGGCCTGGTAGGCCCCACACATACATGCATTCAATGCAGTTTCAAGTTTTGATTCAATAAGTGCCTTTTAATTCATTACAAATTGTTTGTTTGATTTTTTTTTAGAACAGAATTTACATTTCCCTCTTTTTCTTTCTCTCTTTTCTTTTTTTTCTTTTCTTTTCCATTTTTTCCTTCCCGGGGTACTTGAATGCCTTGTTGGGATATAACTTAGATGTATATTACCATACCAAGATATGTGCAAGGAGATAGCTACTGAAATTCGAATCATTTAGCAAAAAAAGAGGACACACAATCACACTTAGCATTTCTGAGACAAAGAACCATCACATTCATCATATATGTAAATAAACAAACGAATGAACCCCAATATTCCATCTTGTCAAACTTCGAATCTTCATTGATGAAAGGACCAGAACGGACCCGACCTGGGCTTTCAACGTATTCATGCACATTATTTTGTATTTTGTATTTTTTCTCTCTCTCTTTTTTCCCCCTTTTTTTTCTTCTTTGTTTTTCTTTTCTTCTTTTTTCTCTCTTTTTTCTCTTTTTTTTTTTGAGTGCATGAAATCAAGTCTACGTAGTTCTCTTGACGCATCATACGTAATACTTCTTCAGTTGATCCATATTGATCGGCTCTCGAAACTCATTTCTATCTAAGTCCCTGATCTTCATTGCTCCTCTCGGCAGAATCTCCGTAGTGATGTATGGGCCCAATCCACTTAGCCCTAAATTTGCCCCTTGGGTCATGCACTGGTTGCCTCACTTCTTTCAGCACTAAATCTCCCTCCTTCAATCCCCTTTCCATAACTCGCTTGCTGAATGTTTAGGCTATCCTTCTTTGATACCCCTGCATATGGTACAATGCCAATAATCTATTTTCATCCAATAATGCTAACTGATCTAGTCTGTCTTGTACGCATGCGGTTTCTAGGAGCCCACTCTCTCGCGCCACTCTCAAAGATTGCACTTCCAATTCTACAGGTAACACAACCTCCACGCCATACACTAAAGAGTAAGGTGTGGGTCTGGATGACGATTTGATGGACGTTCAATATCTCCATAGAGCCAACGACAATGTTTTCTGCCCATTCCTTGTGTCCAAATATCATCTTCCCAACTATCACCTTTGTATTCTTACTAGCGACTTCGACTGCACCATTGGTTTGCGGCCGATATGGAGATGACTAATGTTGTTTAATCCCATTGTCAGATATTATTTCATGGGAACACCGTATCTACAGATGATGTTGTTGAGGATAAACTTCGCCACCTTCTTCGCATTCAACACAGTGTATGATTCGGCCTCCATCCATTTAGTGAAGTAATCAATTCCCACCAATTTGCGCTCATGTCCGCCAGTCGCCTTTGCAGTTATTTTTCTGATAACATCAATACCCCAGGCTGAGAAGGGCCATGGTAATGAAAGAGGTGTTAGTGGCAGAGGGGGTTGCAATTGCAGTTTCCCGTGTACTTGGCAGGTATGACAGCACCTTACATACTTCACACAATTGGCTTTCATAGTTGACCAAAAATATCCCAATTGCAGGATCTTTCGAGCTAACATATCTCCTCCCATATGCAGGCCTTCGTCCCCTCCATGCACTCTCTTCATGATCCTTTGAGCTTCGCCACTGTCAACACATAACAAATGGACACCAGATGCATGTCTCTTGTAGAGCTTTCTAGCGCATATAACAGATCCGCTAGCCAACCTCTTTAAAATTTTCTTTTCACTAGACAACACTTCCTCCGGGAATGTCCTGTCATTAAGGAACTCAAAGATGTCCTTGTACTAAGGACTCGCATCGTCATTGTCCACAACAAATTGATGTAGAGGTTGGTTAATCCCAGCATTTGTCAAGGCCATTATAAGAACATCCTTCCAATGGAAGTTGCTTAGACAATTCTCAAGCCATAGCTCGTATGATCCTTCTTTTTTTGTTGAAAGACGACTTATCTTTTCTTTGGACCGTAAATTGTAAGATGATGGCATTGCTTAGCATCCCCATCATTGAGGAGAGTGTAGCTAAAGCATTAGCGAACTGGTTGTCTCGTCTTGGCACAAATTGGAAGTCAATCTTCTTGAATCTGGCTGCGAGCACTTGTAAATGCTCATGATAAGGTGCTAATTTTTCTTCCCTAATCTTCCATTCTCCCTTCACTTGAAATATTACAAGAGCTGGATCTCTGTACACCTTCATCTGCCTAATGCCCATATCCAACGCCATTTTCAACCCAATGGTGCGTGCTTCGTATTCGGCCACGTGTCAGTGCAAAACTCGCTGCAAGTGCACAGCGTTGCTGTAGTAAACAAGGTCGAATCACAGGGAATGCGAAACAACACTATCCTTAGAATTTCAATTGATTAGACTATAAAAATAGTAAATAAGTAAAAAGAGATATGATGAAGGTATAATAAACAGAAAGTAAAGGTGTAAATAGGAGAAACGCAATTGGATGAGAACCTAGGTTGTCCGGGGTTCACTACTGCCTAGCTGTTCAACAATAGTTCAGTAACCTGATAAATAAATTCGTCCACCTTGAAGGCTACCTAGCCTGAGGTGTCTAGAACTACTGTCACATGTAATTGTAAACCTACCCTAGTCTTGAACAACCCGCTTTTGCTAGTGATGCTTTTTCTATGGTGCAATGTGTAAGTATCCGGGCATGCAAATTGACAATCAAATGCAATAACATACACAGCGGAAAAACCGGATACACATGGAGGATCCAAGTGAAGGGTAGCTAAACCGAATAACAATTTTACGTACCTGAATCGGTTGGGGTCTTTCACCCAACTGTAGGGACGACTTAGCAAGAGCCGAATAGAAATCCTGCCCCTCTACGGTATCCACACAAACCGTCGATGAGTAGCCGGAAACCGTCTCACGATTTCCAACCCGAGCTCTCCCGAATAGCAGTGCTAGTTGCGGATTTCCGAGAGTTGTGTGGTGTTTCTTTCTTTCTCAAAGAAGGTGTGTATAGTCTAAAACTCACAAGGACTCTCAAGACACTCTCAAGACTCAATGCTCTGAAAATTTCAGACTCAAAGTGATGAAGACACAAGCATAATCAGATTATGCTTAGTCAAATCCCACTCACAAAAGCAAGGGACAAAGTAGCCAATACCTTTGGCCAACATGATTAGCTTTTAGCTAATCATGTCTCCACTAACTCTTGGTGGGATTACACATCACATGGCACTAATTATGGTTCAATAAATCAGACATTTAGTGAACCAAACCAGCCCAAGACGACCCTGGTCCAACCACGGTCCAACCACAAGCTCAAATACCTGGTTCAACCATGGTCCAACCATGGTTCAACCACCAGCTCAAATCAACGGCTCTAAGTGTGTGACCCTGTAGGGACTTGTAATGTCCGGCAATAATTGTAAACTCATTTACAAATATAAGCAAAGAGCGGCGTCTAGCAACACATCATTGCTTCCCGAACGACAAGAACAGTACTGATTCATATGCCTCGCAAACATGTCATCGTCCCTTCGTCCCATTATCAAGATTAAACCCGAGACATGGAATATGTCAATCTCGCATATGTTCAATCTCGGTTTCTTGATCCTCGAGTTAACCGCGTAAAACAGATAGGTATGATATCACCATATCATAATCCGAGCATGGCCATGCATTTACGGTTCAACTCTATCAAGAAACCATCCGATAATATACCCGTTATATGGGTTGGACGAATCCCCTCTGGGTCATACAAAACCCACTACACATTTATCATATACCCAATGATTATACTAAGGTCTACTCATTTACGAAATAGCCAAGAGTAATATCAAAGTATACGACTCATAAGTTGGGAACCTTGATGATCTCAGGTCTAAGGACAATACATATAAGAATCGCTATCGACAAACATATAACATTCCATGTAGCGTTCTTATGTAGGTCGGTCCAGTCCACAAGTTCTCTAACTTGTACCCGTAGGTAGAACTCATATCACTCATATATTCTCAACATACGCTAGTCTTAATTTATTATTACAACCCATCCATAATAATAATCGATTAGGGACATTTAAGAATATAAAATATTCTAGGGTTATAAATATGTGCAAGCGTTTATCTCACAAACGATATTTATTGGAATAACCTTAATGTGTATACATGACTACAAACAATCATCCATTGATTGGCTTTTGGGCATATTACACTAATAATCTCCCACTTGCACTAAAGCCAATCATACATGTATCTAATACCAATGAATACAGCACGACCATCATGCTTCCGCTGTGTGAGAGACTTAGTAAATGGGTATATTACATTGTTCTCATAAGGAGCTTTGCACAGCCACAATTGTAGAGTCGGTAACTGTTCCCTGCTTGGAACTCTTCCAGCATACAGTACCACCTCCAAGACAAAAGCACATAACCTGACTGCAATCTAAAGTCATCCCTATCGGTTTGGAAGCTAGCATCTGTGTAACCCTTTGCAACAAGCTCATCAATGCTTCCGTAAACCAGGAATGCATCCTTAGTCCATCTCAAGTACTTAAGGATGTTCTTAACCGCTGTCCAGTGACTCTCACCGGGATCAGCTTGATATCAGCTTGTGACACTCAAAGTATAAGCGACATCCGGTCGGGTACATAGCATGGCATACATGATAGATACTATTGCAGAAGCATAAGGAATCTTACTCATCCGCTCTCTCTCATTAGTAGTACTAGGACATTGATTCTTTGAGAGAGCTACGCCATGTGACAAGGGCAAGAATCCTTTCATGGAATCTTGCATGCTAAACCTCTTTAGTACCTTGTCAATATATGTACTCTGACTTAGCCCGAGAAGCCTTTTGGATCTATCTCTTTAGATTTTTATACCTAACACATAGGCTGTTTCTCCTAAGTCCTTCATTGAGAAATTCTTCCCTAACCAAGCCTTTACAGACTGTAGTGTCGGAATGTCATTCCCAATGAGTAGGATGTCGTCAACATACAACAACAAGAAAACAATAATGCTCCCACTAACCTTCTTGTAAACACATGGTTCATCTTCGTTCTTAATGAAACCAAACTCTTTGATCACTTCAATAAAACGAAGATTCCAACTCCTAGAAGCTTGCTTCAATCCATAAATGGATCTCTGCAACTTGCATACCATATTGGCATTCTCTGGATCGACAAAACCTTCAGGTTGTGTCATGTACACATCCTCTAAAAGATTTCCGTTAAGGAAAGCGGTTTTGACATCCATTTGCCATATCTCATAATCATAGTATGCCGCTATAGCCATTAGAATCCGGATGGATTTAACCATGGCAAATGGTGAGAAAGTTTTATCATAGTCAATACCATGAACTTGCTTGAAACCTTTCGCCACGAATCGCCCTTTATAGGTAATCACATTACCATCCATGTCGGTCTTTTTCCTAAAGACCCACTTGCACCCTATGGGTTTTACCCCTTCAGGTGGATCAACCAAGGTCCATACCTTGTTTTGATACGTGGATTCCATTTTCGAATTCATGGCTTCCAGCCACTTGTCCGGACCCGTAATAGCCTGCTGATAGGAAGTGGGCTCATCCTCTTCTATGAGCATCACGTCTCCAGTATGAGTCATAAGAAATCCATATCTCTCAGGCTCATGCCGAATCCTATCCGACCTACGCGGTCTCTATGTTACATGCACAGGATTCTCATCCACAACATCTTGTGGTTCCTGTCCTTGTTCCATCTCAGCCTCTATATTTCGAACTTCTTCGAGTTATATTTTCCTCCCACTGATTCTTCTAGAAATAAATTCTCTTTCTAGAAAAATAGCAGTCCGAGCAACAAACACTTTGTGCTCTAAAGGATTATAGAAATAATACCCTTTAGTTTCCTTAGGGTATCCTACAAAGAGGCATTTGTCGGATTTAGGGCCGAGTTTATTTGATGCTTCACATCTCACGTAAGCCTCACAACCCCAAATTCTCATAAAAAACAAATTAGGACGCCTCCCAGTCCATATCTCATATGGTGTCTTTTCGACGGATTTAGATGGAACACGATTAAGTGTAAATGCAGCACTCAATAATGCATGTCCCCAAAAAGAAGAAGGAAGATCAGCTTGACTCATCATCGAACGAACCATGTCTAACAAGGTTCTATTCCTCCTTTCGGATACACCATTCCGAAAGGAGTGAGTTGTGATACTATACCACACTCCTTTAGATGATCAAGAAATTCTCGACCTAAGTATTCACCTCCTCGATCTGATCGAAGCATTTTAATGCTCTTGCCGAGTTGATTCTGTACTTCATTCTTAAATTTTTTGAACTTTTCAAAGGATTCTGACTTGTGTCTCATTAGATACACATAGCCAAACCTACTGAAATCATCAGTAAATGTAATGAAGTATTGGAATCCACCTCTTGCTTGTGTCGCCATCTGTCCACATACATCACTATGTATAAGACCTAACAAGTCCGAAGCTCTTTCACCTTTACTGGTAAAAGGAGCCTTCGTCATCTTCCCTAACAAACATGACTCACATGTCTCAAATGATTCAAAATCAAATGAGTCTAAAAGTCCATCTTTATGGAGTTTGGATATACGAGTCTCGTTTATATGGCCGAATCGACAATGCCAAAGATAGGTTTCATTAGAATCGTTCATTCTAACCTTCTTCGTATTAACGTTATAGATTGCGGTTTCTAGGTTAAGAACATACAAACCATTGCTTAAATACGCACCACCATAATAAACATCATTGAAATAAATAGAACAACAATTGTCCTTTATTACAANGTATTAACGTTATAGATTGCGGTTTCTAGGTTAAGAACATACAAACCATTGCTTAAATACGCACCACCATAATAAACATCATTGAAATAAATAGAACAACAATTGTCCTTTATTACAAATGAAAAACCTTTCTTGTCAAGACAAGACACATAAATCAAATTCCTGCTTATGGTTGGTACATAATAACAATTGTCCAGTTCTAAAACCAAACCACTCGGTAAGGTAAGATAGTAAGTTCCTACGACTAATGCAGCAACTCTTGCTCCATTTCCCACGCGCAGGTCTATCTCACCCTTTGCCAATCTCCTACTCTTTCTCAGTTCCTTCACATTTACACAAATGTGAGAACCTCATCCGGTATCTAATACCCATGATGCTGAGATAGAGATATTAGCTTCTGTAACGAAAATACCTGAAGCGAAAGTCTCACTTCCCTTCTGCTTCTTTACCTCTTCAAGGTAAACAGGGCAGTTACGTTTAGAATGATCGGACTTCTTGCAATTGAAGCATTGACCTTCCTTTGCAACACCACCTTTGGGTTTCAGCACTTGTTAAGAAGATGCGCCAAACTTTTGGCAAATTTCTTCACCTTGCCCTTACCCTTTCCCTTGCTACTTCCAACCATCTTAATGCTATTGTATTTGTTTGCCTTCATCTATTGCTCAGCTGTTCTTAATAGGTTGAGCAACTCAGACAAGGATTTGTCAAGATGATTCATATTGAAGCTTATGACAAATTGGCTGTAACTATCCGGCAACGATTGCAGGACTAGATCAACAGCCAACTCCTTCTGCAAAGGACAACCAAGACCCTCAAGGCTCTCAAAGTATCCAATCATTTTGAGCACATGAGGTCTTACGGGTGATGACTCAGCCATCCTACATTGGAACAATACCTTAGAGGTCTCATACCTCTCAGGTGTTCGATCACATCGAACGCCCCCAATTTCTCATGTTGCTTCTGAAGCTCAGAGTCCATGGTTATAAGCATAAGGCATGATGCATCCAATGCATCATCAAGATGCTTCTTGTAAGCATCCCTTCCTGCCCTAGAAGCACTAGGCACCGGTTCATTTGGAACAGGCCCTTCGAGGATATACAATTTATTTCCTTGTTTGAGGACTATCCTCAAATTACGATACCATTTTAGGAAGTTATTCCCATTCAGCTTTTCCTTCTAAAGGACCGATCGCAGTGATATTGTGCTAGTGTTTTGTGCCATGGAAATTCTACAACAATGATCAACTCACACAAATAAGAGTCATGCATACAAAATCATTTAACAAGGAATTCTATTAAATGATGCTCCTACTATATAAATCAAGACAATCATATAAGTAGGCCAAGATCCATATTTCACTACTAGATAAGTCAGCTTTGGTTGATCGCTTACTTCATAGTTATTTAAGTAGACAACTCTTGTCAATTACATCTCATGTAACTCTTGGATAGTTGAGTGAACAACACTTGTTCTTATCTATCTCAAAGACTTAGCTCAACTCCTTGCCTCTAAGTCCTTAATCCTATTAAGATGACCTAGTTAAGTTCAACACCATAATAAGCAGTTCCGATATTACAATTATCGCATCGCACCTTGCTAGGATAAACATTGGCACCTTGCTTTGGCAAAACCTACCAGTTGTTGATCTTAACCTTGATGAGTGCTTATCATAGAAGGCAACACAAGAAGAACTTAATATTTACATCTTGCTAGGATAAACATTGGCACTTTGCTTTGGCAAACCTACCAAGTGTTGATCTAAGCATAGATGAGTGCTTGTCACCGAATTATTTCCATACATAACAATTATGCATGTGATTAACATATTATATATCGCATATACAATAACTATGCATCATATGCAATATAAGCCGCTACGCAAAGGTAGCACGGCGGTCCCGCTACCTCAGAACATCGTTGTTTTGAGAATCTCGAACTCCAAACTATTTGGCAGAATTTCAGAACATCGATGTTTACCCCTAGAACATCGATGTTTGAGAATTCTGGAACTTCAAGTAAGTTAGCAGAATCTCAGAACATCGATGTTTGGTCATGAACATCGATGTTTGGAGTTTCAGAATTCCAGAACATCGATGTTGACACTTCAACATCGATGTTTGAAGTTTCTGGATTCCAGAACATCGATGTTTAACCCTTAAGCATCGATGTTTAAAGTTTCTGGAACTCCAAACAATTGGCAGAATGTTCAAAACATCGATGTTTACATCTTAAACATCGATGTTTTGACCGTGAACATCGATGTTTACATCTTAAACATCGATGTTTTGACCCCTCAGCCGACAATAGACCAAAGAGAACATCGATGTTTACTTCTTAAACATCGATGTTTTGGTATCATATACCATTCAATCAACCTTGTCGAACTCATTCGACTTCCAGCCGAAAATACTCTTTGATTGATATCATATGCCAAACAAGAACTTGCTGTCAAACACCTTTGACGAATCCGACTTCAACATGTCACATATATGAGAATCATAATGATCTAGTTTAAACATACTATCAATATAAGCATAATAAACTATGATCAAGTTATATTGCTTATACAATCATGATCAAGCCACATCACATATAGCATATCATACATATAAACAACTAATTCGGTTTAGTGTTTCACAAGGGGCTCCGCTACCGCTGTAAGTATCTGGGTATGCAAATTGAGAATCAAATGCAATAACATACGCAGCGAAAAAACCGGATACACATGGAGGATCCAAGTGAAGGGTAGCTAAACCGAATAACAATTTTACGTACCTGAATCGGTTGGAGTCTTTCACCCAACTGTAGGGACGAATCAGCAAGAGCCGGACAGAAATCCCGCCCCTCTACGGTATCCACACGAACCGTCAATGACTAGCCGGAAACCGTCTCACGATCTCCAACCCGAGCTCTCCCGAATAGCAGTGCTAGCTGCGGATTTTCGGGAGTTGTGTGGTGTTTCTTTCTTTCTCAAAGAAGGTGTGTATAGTCTAAAACTCACAAGGACTCTCAAGACACTCTCAAGGCTCAATGCTCTGAAAATTTCAGACTCAAAGTGATGAAGACACAAGCATAATCAGATTATGCTTAGTCTAATCCCACTCACAAAAGCAAGGGACAAAGTGGCCAACACCTTTGGCCAACATGATTAGCTTTTAGCTAATCATGTCTCCACTTACTCTTGGTGGGAATACACATCACATAGCACTAATTATGGTTCAATAAATCAGACGTTTAGTGAACCAAACCAGCCCAATCCAACCACGGTCCAACCACAATCCAACCACGGTCCAACCATGGTCCAACCACAAGCACAAATACCTGGTTCAACCACGGTCCAACCATGGTTCAACCACCAGCTCGAATCAACGGCTCTAAATGTGTGACCCTATAGGCACTTGTAATGTCCGGCAATAATTGTAAACGCATTTACAATAATAAGCAAAGAGCGGCGTCTAGCAACACATCATTACTACCCGAACGACAAGATCAGTACTGATTCATATGCCTCACAAACATGTCATCGTCCCTTCGTCCCATTATCAAGATTAAACACGAGAGAAGGAATATGTCAATCTCGCATATGTTCAACATCGGTTTCTTGATCCTCGAGTTAACCGCATAAAACGGAAACCTATGATATCACCATATCATAATCCGAGCATGGCCATGCATTTACAGTTCAACTCTGTCAAGAAACCATCCGATAGTATACCCGTTATATGGGTTGGACGAATCCCCTCTGGGTCATACAAAACCCACTACACATTTATCACATACCCAATGATTACACTAAGGTCTACTCATTTACGAAATAGCCAAGAGTAATATCAAAGTATACGACTCATATGTTGGGAACCTTGATGATCTCAGGTCTAAGGACAATACATATAAGAATCGCTATCCACAAACATATAACATTCCACGTAGCGTTCTAATGTGGGTCGGTCCAATCCACAAGTTCTCTAACTTGTACCCGTACATAGAATTCATATCACATATAAATTCTCAACATACGCTAGTCTTAATTTATTATTACAACCCATCCATATTAATAATCGAATAGGGACATTTAAGAATATAAAATATTCTAGGGTTATAAATATGTGCAAGCGCTTATCTCATAAACGATATTTATTGGGATAACCTTAATATGTATACATGACTATAAACAATCATCCATTGATTGGCTTTTGGGCATATTACACTAACACAATGGCTGCTGTGCCAGGCACTGTTATCCTCATCTGCCCTAAAAATCTCTCTCGACAATCAATAGGGTAGAGGTTTGACATGGAACGGTTTGGATTTTTAGATTCTCCTCTCGGTGCATCACTAAGGCTTCTAAAATAGTGTTTGAGGGTGATCAAGCCGTAGACACTATTAAGCACTCCATAACAAATCAAAGCATAACGAATAAAAAAAACCAAGTCTGAAATATTAACTAAACATCAAGAATAGTAGCCATATCCCATAAACCTAGATAGAGTATTTAGTTCATGAAGAAGAAGAAAATAAAAGCAAAAACCCTAATAGACATGATACAAAATAATAAAACCAAAAGCTCCACTTTTCTTCCAGCCAATTTCGTGACTTTCGTTGTTCCAAAAGCTGTTGATTTCGTTCAGCAAAGTTGCTTTTAAATCTAGGGTTAAATTCCTACAAGATAGCAAACTATGCATGTAGAAATTAGAATATAACTCCTAGACTTTTGCTCTAAGAATTCCTCATTAAGTCTTCTTTCCTTGCTGGTAGTGTGTTAGAAGCATCCCCTCTTAAACACTCTTAGAAATTAGGTGCAAACCATAGTAAAAATAGGGACATGACGCAGTGCCCACTGCAGAGGCGCTGTCAGGCATGCGATTTGTACTAGAACAGGGCACTTCGCAGCGCCTCATTAGTTTTGGGCCAAAATCGTCAAACCTCCTACAGAACTAAAGGTTCTCTGAAAAAGAAGGTTTAAGAGTAGATATTTTGTCGACAGTGGCGCTGCTAGGCAATTGGTCCAGTTTCTTCAACAGCGGCGCTATTAACCAAAATCGTCAAATATACTCCAAAAAGCACCAAATTGCACCTGAAAGCGTCCTAGGGTAAGGAAAGATGGATTTAGCATGAAAAAGGTCAATTTACATCTAAATGCATGAATTAATGATGAATGCAAGGCCAAAAGACGACAATGTGCGCTGTAAGAAAGTATGTACTTTCATGCACATCAAATTCCCCCATACTTGAACCTTTGCTTGTCCTCAAGCAAAAACACGATTCAGAACACAGAGAAAAATGATGCTGCAAGAAATTACAAGTGCTTTCTCAAATCAAACACATCAACAACACCTGTCACGCACGCGGCAGTGCTCATTGCTCAATGTTCTGTATATTCTTTTGAAAGAAAAATCATCAGCTCTAATTCAGCAAAATTAGCAGGTACACAGATGATCAAAAGAACACAGAAAGTAAACATTTAACCTTCAAAGTTTCTCATGCCAATATGATAAGTTAAGTACCAGGGCCAAAAATATCTATCTCATAAGACGACTCAAATTTCATTCTTCACTAATAAGCATCAAGGCATAAACAAGGATCAACAGGTCTTTCATGGTCTTGTAATGGGGATAGTTTAGGCTATCAAAGAAAGGTATTTAGATAGGCTAACAACAGCTGCTTACCTTCCAAAATTCTAACTCAGACAGCTTCTTCTTCAAATTAGTACTCAAACCAAGAAAACCGAAAATTTGGAGCACATATTGATTATAGGAGATAATGTGAGAAAAAGATTTTCAAAGGAGCAAATAGATACCTCTTTTTACTTTTTTTTTTTCTTTTTTCGTGTACCTTTTTTTTTATAAAAACTCCCTTGATTCTTACAATAGTACATTACAAATATCCATGTCATTGAATTACAAAGCTCCTTGTAAAAATTTCGACAAACTCCATCTTTTTCACCTAGCAGCGACACTGTCACACTGAAAATTGGAACTAGGAAAGCAAGCAGACAGGGTTGGGCTAAAATTCAAAGAACAGTGTGCTTTAAAAGCACTATGTTGGTTGAGCAAGGCTCAAAAAGCTAAGGTGTGATGATATGGATAATATCAAAGAAAATCGACCATCAACCTAGGCTCAAATGGGATTGTCAAGTGGAAATATTGATATAAGTAAGATAAAGTGAAATTAAGCTCAACAAACAATGCCTATATCATATCCTCAAGTTTGCCAAGATGATAAAAATTTCGCCTCGAAAGAAAAATAAGAATCGGTTCTAAAATAGTCAACAGTAGGTACTGTCCAATATAAAGAAAAAGATTGGCACTTTTTACCTTAATGGACACATGATTACTATATTGATTTCCATTTCACATCCTACACCAACTACACTTAACTAAAAATGAGCTAATATTGGTTGTGAGCACATTTAAAAATATCAGGAATCGGAACAGTAAGTAAGCAGCGGGCGCTGCAGCGTGCTGCATCAATGAATAAATCGAGAAAACGCATATGAAGTCCAACAGCATACACAACATAAGTCATTTGGCTATAAAAACAGAAAGCAAATGCAGAACAAAACAAAGAAATGCTAAATTTCTACCTCCCCCAAACTTAAATTCCACAGTGTCCTCACTGGGGCAGAAATAATGCACAAAACACATAAAAACAAAAACATAACAAAAAGGGAGGGACTCCCCCAAACTAATCCTGGACAATACATAAGAATAAAATGCAGAAAATAAAACGTGAAATGCAAATGATAAAAAATGCATGGATGCAGGGGTATAATGGACATTCAGCAAAACACAACAAAGAGTACACACGACATGGCATAGAGTGCACATGGAAAAAATAATAAAAAAAAAGCAAGATTAGGGTTAAGTATGCTTCTCTGTTTGCCGATAGTGGTGTGTTGCACTGGCAGTGCATGCTGTTTGCCATCACAGTTCCCCTATCTTTATGGTTTTCTGATTTTTTACTTTTTAGGACTGCAAAAACAGCAACAAAAACAAAAACAAAAATAAAACTATTGGGATGTACTGAAAAATAAATACTTACCTCGGGTTGCCTCCCGAGCAGGGCTTTTTTTACGTCTTGTAGCTGGACACCCTACAGCATGTGCTGTTCATGGTGGCTCAAAAAGAAGTTGAGGAATCTCCTTCAGCATCGCTGCTCCAGGATTGTGGTGCTTGAGTTTCTGCCCATTCACTTTGAAAACACTATTCTCCTCATCACAAATCTCCAAATTACCATTTGGAAGGTAATTGAGCACTGTATATGGCCCTGTCCAGCTATTACGAATCCGCCATTGGAGAGTTTCAGCCGAGAGTGAAAGAGAAGAACTCCATCACCCACATTAAACTTCCTCTTCTTTCGTTTAAATTTGCCTGATGGAAGCTTTGGCACATCTACTTGAGGCTCCACCATATCAAGAGATTGAGAAACAGTGCCACTGTCGTTAAGAATCTCTAATGCTTGCAAGTTGGGGTCAACAATTGGAATGGCTGGTGGGCATTGCGTTTCCTCCTCTATAGTTCTGTCACCATCTTTTCTTCTATCTTTGCTGGCCAGCAAACTGAATCGTGAATCAACAGTGTCCTCTACAGCGCCTACTGTATGAATCATATCCTCCTCGGCATTTTCAATGGCACTCACCATATAGCATGAATTGGATTTCAACTCTGTCTCCATTGCCTTCTGGATATTAAAATCCACTCAATTGGATGAGAACCTAGGTTGTCCGGCATTCACTACTGCCTAGCTGTTTAACAATAATTCAATAACTTGGTAAATAAATTCGTCCACCTTGAAGGCCTACATAGCTTGAGGTGTCTACAACTACTGTCACATGTAATTGTAAACCTACCCTAGTCCTGAACAACCCGCTTTCGCCAGTGATGTTTTTTTAAGGTGCAGTGGCCGCTGTGCAAGGTCCTGTTATCCTCAACTGCCCTAAAAATCTCTCCGGACCATCAATAGGGTAGAGGTTTGAAATGGAACGGTCTAAATTCTTAGTTCTCATCTCGGTGCATCACTAAGGCTTCTAAAATAGTGTTTGAGGGTGATCAAGCCGCAGACACTGTTAAGCACTCCATAACAAATCAAAGCATAACGAATAACAGAAAACCATGTCTGAAATATTAAACATCAAGAGTAGTAGCTACATCTTATAAACCTAGATAGAGTATTTAGTTCATGAAGAAGAAGAAAATAAAAGTAAAAATCCTAAACGACATGATACAAAATAATAAAACCAAAAGCTCCACTTTTCTTCCAGCCAATTTCGTGACTTTTGCTGTTCCAAAAGCTGTTGATTTCGTTCAGCAAAGTTGCTTTTATATCTAGGGTTAAATTCCTAAAAGATAGCAAACTATGCATGTAGGAATTGAAATAAAACTCCTAGACTTTTGCTCCAAGAATTCCTCTTTAAGTCTTCTTTCCTTGCTGGGAGTGTCCAGATGCATCCCCTACTTAAATACTCCTAGAAATTAGGCGCAAACCCTAGTAAAAATAGGGACTCGACGTAGTGCCCACTGTAGGGGTGCTGTCAGGCATGCGATTTGTACTAGAACAGGGCACTTCGCAGCCTCATTTGTTTTTGGCCAAAATCGTCAAATCCCCTCCAAAACAAAAGATTCTCTGAAAAAGAAGGTTTAAGAGAAGATATTTTGCCGACATCGGTGCTGCTAGGCAATTGGTCCAGTTTCTTCAACAGCGGCACTGTTGACCAAAATCGTCAAATATGCTCCAGAAAGCACCAAATTGCACCTGAAAGTATCCAAGGGTAAGGAACGATTGATTTGGCTTGAATAAGGTGAATTTACTTCTAAATGCAAGAATTAATGATGAATGCAAGGCCAAAAGACGACAGTGTGCGTTGTAAAAAAGTATGTAATTTCATGCACAACACCACATTGTTGGTAGCTTCAAATTCTAACTTGCAAGAGATGGGGTATGTCACCCCTTCGGGAGATATGAGGATGATTCATGTCCCAAATCTACTCGCATTAGCCGCACTATCACATCTCCTAGACTGGTACTTCTAAACTTATTACATCCTCATCTGGAATCTGTGACGAAAAATCTTTCATCACTCTCCCTTGATTGAGATGTCAAGAAATCAACTATCCCTTAACAGCTTTCTAGGACACAAATTGGACATTAAATTATAATAGGATAGCCACCCATCGAGCGGTGCGGCTGCTTGGTACCGGTTTCTCCATCAAATATTTGATTGGATCCATTCTGGAGATAAGTAGTACTTCAAAGGACATGAAATAATGTCATAGCTTTTGGCAAGCCCATGTTAAAGCCACACAAGTCTTTTCTACCATGGTGTAGTTCAATTCATATCCATTGAACTTCTTGCTTAGGTAATAGATGGCTGCTTTGACACGAGAATCTGGTAAATACTAAGCTAGCATTGCCCCCATGGCCTCCTCTGTGATAGTTAAGTAGAGTAGCAGTGGTTCCCCAAACCTCGGAGGTTGGAGGACAGGCGGGTTAGTCAGATACTCTTTAATTTGGTCAAGGCTTCCTGGCATTCGTCGTTCCATTTAGCGGGTATCCCCTTCTTGAGTAGTCGGTGTTAGAGTAATATGCCCAAAAGCCAATCAATGGATGATTGTTTGTACTCATGCATACACATTAAGGTTATTCCAATAAATATCATTTATGAGATAAACGCTTGCACATATTTATAACCCTATAATATTTTATATTCTTAAATGTTCCTAGTCGATTATTATTATGGATGGGTTGTAATAATAAATTAAGACTAGCGTATGTTGAGAATTTATATGTAATATGAATTGTACATACGGGTACAAGTTAGAGAACTTGTAGACTGGATCGACCCACATAAGAACGCTACATGGAACGTTATATGTTTGTCGATATCGGTTCTTATATGTATTGTCCTTAGACCTGAGATCATCAAGGTTCCCAACATAGGAGTCGTATACTTTGATATTGCTCTTGGCTATTTCGTAAATGAGTAGACCTTAGTGTAATCATTGGGTATATGATAAATGTGTAGTGGGTTTTGTATGATCCAGAGGGGATTCGTCCAACCCATATAACGGGTATATTATCGGATGGTTTCTTGATAGAGTTGAACCGTAAATGCATGGCCATGCTCGGATTATGATATGGTGATATCATAGCTATCTGTTTTACGCGGTTAACTCGAGGATCAAGAAACCGAGATTGAACATATGTGAGATTGACATATTCCATGTCTCGTGTTTAATCTTGATAATGGGACGAAGGGACGATGACATGTTTGCGAGGCATATGAATCAGTAGTGATCTTGTCGTTCGGGTAGCAATGATGTGTTGCTACACGCCGCTCTTTGCTTATAATTGTAAATGAGTTTACAATTATTGCCAGACGTTACAAGTGCCTACAGGGTCACACACTTAGAGCCGTTGATTCGAGCGGGTGGTTGAACCATGGTTGAACCTGGTATTTGAGTTTGTGGTTGGACTTTGGTTGGACCGTGGTTGGACTATGGTTGGACCAAGGTCATTTTGGGCTGGTTTGGTTCACTAAATGTCTGATTTATTGAACCATAATTAGTGCCATCTGATGTGTAATCTCACCAAGAGTTAGTGGAGACATAATTAGCTAAAAGCTAATCATGTTGGCCAATGGTATTGGCCACTTTGTCCCTTGCTTTTGTGAGTGGGATTAGACTAAGCATAATCTGATTATGCATTGGGAATTCAACACTTTGAGTCTAAAAAATTTTCAGAGCATTGAGCCGTGAGAGTGTCTTGAGTGTTCTTGTGAGTTTCAGACCATACACACCTTTTTTGAGAAAGAAGAAAATACCACAAACTCTAGCTTCTGAAACCTGTTGCTAGCACATCAGTTCGGGGGTGCTCGGGTTGGTAATCGTGTGACGATTCCAACTAGTTATCACGGTTCGTGTGGATACCATAGAGGGGCGGGATTGCTGTCCGGCTCTTGCTGATTCGGATCATCAGTTGAGTGAAAGACCTCAACCATTTCCAGGTACGAATTTTTGTTATTCGGTTTACTCTGTTTCACATGGATCCTCTATGAATACCGGGATTTCCGTTGCGCATTTGGTTGCATTTGATTGTCAAATTGCATGACCCGGTTACTTACAGTCGGTGTATAAGTGCGCAAATGCTAGACAACTGAGAGATGAAACGACTAATGTACTGGACTCGTCCGAGCAAGCCTCGGATTTCCTTCTCGTTCTTCGAAACCGGCATATCTTGAATTGATTTAATCTTGGATGGATCCACCTCTATGCCCCGTTCACTCATCATGAATCCCAACAACTTGCCTGCCTGAACACCAAAAACATATTTTTGTGGATTGATCCTCATCCTGAACTCTCGGCATCTATCAAAGAATTTCCTTAGGTTGGCTGCATGGGATTCTCGCGTTTCGGACTTCACAATCATATCATTCACATAGACCTCTACTTCTTTATGCATCATATCATGTAAGAGCGTGGTGGCTATCCTCTGGTACGTGGCTCCAACGTTAATCAGGCCGAAAGCCATAACCTTGTAGCAGAAAGTGCCCCGCTCGGTGCGGAAAGATGTCTTGTGCTTGTCCTCTAGCGCCATCTTTACTTGATTATATCCTGAAAAATCCATCCACGAAGGACAACAATGCGTGTCCGGCAGTGGCGTCTACTAGTGAGTTGATGTGCGGCAATGGGAACTTGTTTTTGGGGCAGGCTTTATTCAAATCTCGGTGATCAACACACATTCTCACCTTTTCGTCTTTTTTTGGGACTGGTACAAGATTGGCCAACCACTCAGGATATTCGATCACTTCTAAAAATCCAACTCGAATTTGCTTTTCCACCTCCTCCTTTACTTTTAGCACCCATTATGGTTGTAGTCGTCATGCCTTTTGCTTCACAAGTTTGGCATAAGGAAGAAAGGGATTAGATGCTGCGCGATAAACAGATCGATTCCAGGCATGTTTTCATATGACTAGGCGAACACATCCACAAATTCCTTGATTAGTGCCACTAATTCTTCTGGAAAAGAGATTTTGAGAGCTGAGCGGATCTTGGTGATCTTTGGACTACTATCAGTCCCGAGATTGATCTCGATGGATTTCGAGAGTTCGTTCTGTAGGCCTAAAAGTGCCTAAGAGGGGGTGAATTATACCTTAAAAACTTTTTTGAATAGAGAGATTTGGTTTCTGCGATACCAAATCTCTGCAGGCAGATTTGGTTTTTGAGATACCAAATCTATTAAGTACTTAGTGAGTATATGAGGTAAGAATGCGAGTAGAGAAAGAGTAGAAGAGAGTGAACACAGTGATTTAGAGTGGTTCCCCCTCACCAGGTATTGTGAACACCCAAATTTGGCCCACGAATTTTCCACAAAGTTTAGGTTTTAAACATCTTTGAACTTAGGGTTAATGAGATGATTTGATCCTAGGAGTAAGACACGTTAAGAATTTATCTTAGTGGAAACAATGCATTTTAGTAATTTGAGCCTTTGTATATTGGACTACTAGGATTAATGAGATGATTTAATCTTAGGACAAAATATATAATAAGGATTATTTACACTGCAATGTGTTCATTTCATTATTTGGGGCTTTTATCTATCTTTAATCCAATTTTAATGAAATGATTTATTTTTGGGTTGAGGATGGGTTTAAGGGCCCAAATTAATGAATTCTCCACAGTTTAATTAGCCCACAAACATTTTACTTGCAGACTAATTTTGGTTCTGATTTTCATGGAAAATCAGAATCAAATCACCCTTTAATTGGTAAAAAGTGTTTTTGGTATGATTTTGCTTAAAATGGGTGTTAATGTGTAATCAATCAGTTATGGAATGATTTAGAGGAGTAGTAATCAAGTAATTGAGTGATTCTGGGTTGATTAGGGGTTGATTACGCGGTAGGATCAAATCAGGGCTGAATTATGGGGATTGGGGGTTCGAAAATGGAAAGAACGAGTGACACGCGGGGTGACCGACGGTCATCTCGCGAACGCCAGGTGCTGGCGGTCATCCTCACATGACCACCGGCACTGGTCGTCATCCAAAGGATGGCCGCCGACAGCGGCGGTCATAGGTGCCCAGATCCCCCGATTTTCTCCGATTTTGTTTCTAATTCGATCCTACACGGTTTTGGACCAGATTTTTGGGCATAATCTTCACCATTAAGTAGGTCCACACCCCAAAGGTTCCCAGAACACTATAAATATTACCCCTCACACACATTTTGAAGGATCAATCACTCATTACTCACACACCCCCATAACCTTTGTTTGCTTGGAGAAACTCTATTTCTCCAAGCCTAGAAACATTCCCATAGGCAGAAACTCTTGAGAAATTTTGTGGGAAAGCATCAAGGAAGAAGTCAACAAGAAGAGATCAAGAGGAGATCAAGAGGAAGGGGTAATCAAAGGCATTCTAGGCATCAAGAAGGTGGGCAATCCAAGCAGAAGGACCTGATGCGAGCAGTCTCAGAAAACAATCCATATCTCGAGTTCTAGAGGTTGGATTGCTATGATCTTGGACTCCTTGGAAAGCTAAGAGGGAGAGATACGCCCTTGATGTTGAGACCAGAAGCTGAATCGGCCATTGGCATTACCCAAAATCAAGTACAAGACGACTCATAGTTTCTGTCCAACAACCGAGCTAAGTGTTCTAACCTTTTTTATCGCACACTTTATTGTTTGCTTCTTGTTGATTATTTTATGTTGCTTGTGATGATTATGTGATTTTCTTGATGCCATGTCAAGAACTACGTGGGCTTTGAACCCGGTTGCCGGGGTACGTAGGTGGTCTCTAGTGGTGGAGACTCAAGCCCAAATGTTTTTATTTTCCTTTTTTGTTCTGTATTTTCTTCTCCTACCCCTCCAATTCAATTTTGTGATTTTTATGTGATTCGTTCCCACACTTGCACACCTGTACAAGGCACACATAATTTTTTCAATTTCACAAGGTTTCGACCCAACACGGATGGGTGCCTAACACCTTCCCATCCGTGACGAACCCCCGATCCCATGTCTCTGGTTCGCCATGACCATGTAGCCTAAAGGAGACATGTAAAGGTTTTTCCTAAATTTTTCCCTCAATGAAACTTGGGTGGCAACTCCATTGACATGGGATTGACCCGAAAAAGAAGGTGTAAGGAAATAGGTGAATAGGCCCATGTGATTTTGGGCCGGGTATTCACAGTTGGCGACTCCACTGTGGAAGTAGCGGGTTCAAGAAATTTTGTGCAATTGTCGGATCTTGTGTGCCTTTCATGTGTCATCATAAGTGCCTTGCATACATGATGATTGATGTGAAGCCTCTATCATAAGGGGGCGAGGCAATCCAAATCCGCTACATGCTTTCCTTATGCGATAGTGGTTTGAGTGAGCCCGTTTCTCGATGCTTAGCAATGATGGGGATTAATTGGCCTAGAACCTCACGCGATATCCATTATCACATGCTTAGCAGGACCGCCGTGCTAACTCTTCGTAGGGTGCTATATTGCGTAGTATGAATAGATGAGTCCGGTAAACAAACCCTAGGGGAGTAAGTATACATGCCTAAGCCGATATTAGATTTTTGGTGTTGATTCCTAGTTGGCGCATATGTTCAGTCAGTCTACCTTGTCCTAGGGAATTCACAGTTGCATACATTGAGCATTGCATTACATGTCGTTTAAAGCACAAAAACGAATTCGAGCTAAGGTATCTCAACTTTCAATGTCCAACCCTTTTAAACCTGAGTCTTCATGAGATACATATTTTGGAAGAATAATGAAACATGTTTTGTGAGTATATCCCATCATGATTTTCCCACTGTTTTCAAATGTCTTGAAAAAGAAACAAAGCTTGAGTTTAGGATTCCTGATGACCATGAACCCTATCATTAGAATAGAACCCTTAGGACATCAGGGGTGGGTAGTGCCTTAGTCAGAAGGAGATGGTGAAGATATTAGGGATGAGGGATATATCATAAGGCGTTGAATCTTAGTAGACAGGGAGATGGGGAAGACATTGGAAGTCATGGAGGTATCCTGAGGTTAAAGGTGGAAGGATGGCAGAGACAGTAGCGAAGCATCCACTTAAGACACCAAGGTGACTATGGGCCTTCTCGTGTGAGGAGATGTAAGCCCTAACATTTATGGCGGAAAAGGGAGATAGGATGACCGGATTAGGCCTTCTCGTGAAAGGAGATGTAAGCCCCAGTAACTGTAGTAGAAGAGGTGAGGCGAAGTGATCTGATTAGGCCTTCTTCAGAGACGCAGAATTAAGCCCCAGTCTTTACTTGAGAATCAAGCCGATGATCCAAGATGAGAAGTCAAGATGAGGAATCGAACTGAAGAGCCAAGTTGAGGAGCCTAGGTAAGAAGTTGAGGGAGAAGAACTATACGATGAAAAGCAAAGTTGATAAGCCGAGCCGAGGGACTAAATTGACAAGTCGGGCTGATAAGCAAAGCTGGGGTATCGGGTGAAGACATTGTCATTGAGCCTTCTCGTGAAAGGAGATGTAAGCCCCAATATCTACCAGGAGAGGTGAAATGAGATGTCCTGATCGGACCATGCCCCGACTTTTACTTGTGAACCGAGTTGACAAGCGAGTTGGGAAGCTGAGAGAAGAGCCATATGATGAGGGATCAAACTGTCAAGCCAAGTTGACCTGTCAAATCGCAATGCTGAGTTAGGATGCCAAGAAACCGGGATGCAAGGCCAAGCCGAGCTGACGAGAGTTGATCATACTAGCTAAGACAAGTCCAAGGGGGCCTTCTCAAGGGAAGAACTGTAAATCCTGTTCTTTGGGGGAAGAAACACTGAAGAAGAAAACGAAGAGATGTGAGAAGTGACGATAGTGAATAGGATGACAATAGGATATGATAATGAGAGGGATAGTGGGGGCAATGACAAGGCGGTACTAGCATGTGGGCAATGAGTTGAGGCCACAGAGGTGATGCGTTCTAAGAGACCACTCAATGATGTTAAGGGTAGAAGAGAACTAAAAGTGTGGGAGGAGTTGATTAGAGACCACGGGCCAAATTGTTAAGCATGGATAGGGTGATGACCAAGAATCGGGAGGGGTGTCATAGTTGTTCTTTAGAGTCTAGAGCTTGAGTCAAGTTAAAAGGGGCAGGGAATAAATTCTACGTCATCATTTGTACCTTGATTTTTCACATAAGGAATAAAGCTTTAATTTCTTTATCTTTTGTATATGAGGCAAGTTGTGCATGACTTCAGGATATTCCATTGGATCAATCTAGGGGACCATAAAACGAACTATGAAGACCTGATTCTGTGGATATAATCCTATACACTTACCTTAATCCACTTCCTAGAAACACTTTGTCGATACCGACCTTCGAACACACACCCGGTTTGACCTTCGAACGTATACCCGACCCATCCTCCATGTTGACCCCATCACAACCGCTATGAACACTTGTTTGAAAGAATTGCTTCCCAAAAATGAATCTAGGTTCTGAAAAGTCCAATCCAAGTGCACTTGTTCAAAATGGTCACTCTCCTCGAAAAAAAAGAAAGAAAAGAAAAGAAAAAAGAGATCGGAAAGAAAGAAAAAACAAGAAGAAAAAGAAAAAAAGTGGAAGTGACTCTTGGTGCCTGAATGTTGATTCATCTCCCATCCCTTGAAACCGGGAAGAAAGGAAGAAGTCTTAATACAAGTGTTCACCCACTTTCTTCAGCCTTCCACAAAACACCCTAATCTCAAACCCGACACCATATCCATAGATACGTAGGTAACCGGCAACGAGCTCAGTCTATTATTGGTTCCCAGATTGATTCAATAGAAAGATTGGGGTCATTGCTAGATACACGTGTCGCTCTATTGATTGTATTCTGGCCTCTATCTGTAGTCATAAGGCCTCTCTTTTCGATTTGTACTTCACTGTCAATTGAGTCCGTCTCCCTCCAGAAACCCACTCTGAATTTGGTCATCAACTGTCATGCACCCCCGGTGATCTCCTGATAGCACTTTGGTTTCCCAGTAACCCCTCATTGAAATCAATAGGTCACCTCTCCATTAGTCATCCGAGCATACCCAACCCGAATGGCCTTGATCTTGCCCAAACTTCATGATCTCCTTACTCTATGTATATGGTTGCTACTCCCACCAAAAAACAAAGAGAGAAAAAGATAAAAAAAAAAAAGAAAAGAAAGGAAAAGCTTGCTAGGTTGAAAATCCGAAAGGGCGGTCTAGGCAAAAGTTAAAGCCAAAGTGAAAAGGGGATAGCAGCTAATGACAAGGAGCATCCAGGGGATAGACGACTTCATTTTGAAATGATTCACTTGGGTAATCATGAACAAGCATCTAGGCTTATCGCCCCCATCTATTTTCAAAGGGATATTCGCTCACCCATCCATCATGTCTTGACTAGACAATTCCACATCCGTCCAAACCTTTCAACAAGGAATGTCCATCTTTGGGGGTCCTAGTTAGAATTTGAGATGAATGGGTTCATGGTCATTGAGAGTCTCTTTCTTTGAAGCTTTTAATGGGATAACTCGCCTTCTCTCAAACTGCTTAACTCTCGCCTTAGCTCGAAAGGTTTTCAATACTCATGGATCATACTAAGGGCATTCAACTTCAAATGCACTACGTCTAGATAGAAAGTACGTATATCCAAACATGGATGAAGAAATAGATGGCACTTGCATCCAAAGGAAAAGGGGGTGAAGGAGAGATAGGGAAAAGAGAGGAAAAGAGGAAAGGGGAGAAGAGAGAGAAGAAAGAAAAATTCGAGAGGGGAAAGAGGGAAGACGAAGAAAAGAAAAAAATGATGAAGGGAAAAACTCGAGAGAAAATGGAGAGAAGAGAAAAAGGGAGAAAATACGTCATAAGCACTAGCATCCAGACACAAACATGTAGAAGCTAGGGGTACCTTCATGCATCACGCACATATAGAACATGAATTCCATGATAAGGTAGACTTGGTTGAAGGTAAGGGGTCAACAAAGGTGACAACATCATGAATCCAATCACTCAATGTTGACTTACATTCCTTAGGTTTGTTAGCAGAAAGGGCATGACATGAACAAATCTTGTCGATAATGAGAATTGTAGACAAGAGGCAAGTAATGCTTCGTTTCTCTGACTCGTCAAGTCGACAACACACAATAAAGGCACATCTACCTTGAGAATTAGACCTGCATCATGACATTAAGGGCACGGCGGGCCCGTAATCCGGTTTAATGAGGTTGCAAGGGGCATGCTACCCCATCGTTGGAGTTAACTTTTTGGGACACTAAACCCCCACGCGGAATTGAGATTTTCTTGGGGCATGTTACCCTAGGAGGTTTGAACCAATTGTTGGGGCATGCTACCCTGCTTTGATCGATTGACTCCCAAGGGCACGGCGGGCCCATTTATTAGATTATGACTAGGAAGGGTAGATCACCCATTTGGCCAAGGTTTGGGACAATCAGGATGATTGTGGGCTAGGGGCACACTAGACCACGACTAGATGATGGTGGGGGCATCATGCCCCATCTTGAGAAAATCAAACCAGGGGCATGATGTGCCCGCATTTAGGCAAGGGGCATCTCACCTTATTTTCGGCTCGTATATCTCAACGGGCACAACACACACCATTTCCTTCAAACTTAGCTAGATGACATAGGGGCATGGGATCTAAACAATTCAACCATGGGAGAACCTGTGAGGCAAAACCTAGCCTAGAACCTGAGAGCATGTGGGAACCCAGTCAAGAAAGCCAAAGACTCGGTCATTGCAGCCCAAAAGAGAACCAGTAAATCCATGAGGTGAGCAAACATAAACTAATAAAACAATGAGAGAGCCTAAAGCCAGGACACAGCTCCCGCAAAACCGAGAGATGAGGGGAGACCAAACACGTGGGAATCCAGAAGAGAGAGAGAATACTGAGAGAAAACTAGAGAAGAGCAAGCCAAAAGGCGGGACCTAACTCCCGCAAACTGAGAGATGAGAAAGGCCAAACCTTGGGAGAACCCAAACATGAATTAGGAGAGAACCTAAAGACGGGACCCAGCTCCCATAGACCATGAGAGAAGGGGAACCAGACATGAAGGAAAACTGTGAGGGGAGTGAGATAGGCCAGACACAAGGGAATCCAGATGAGATAGAATCCTGAGAGAAATCAAACATGAGAGACACATGCCCAGAATCCGGAACGTGGTTCCCACATACCTTAAGATCCAAACCAAATCCGGGACGTGGTTCTCGCAAACCGTGAAACATACAAACCAGGAAGCCGGGGACCCGGTACACGCAAAATTGAGACATAAGAGAGAACAAACCCCGGGATGAGATGATTCTCGAACTAAAACTTTGAGCAGACAATTGACGGGATAAGATGATTCCCAAACCACGGAGTAAAACCTCCCCAATGAGAGGTGTAGGGGCATGTGATGCCCGAGACATAGACAACACAGTCGCGAAGCGACAACTTAAACGAAGATAGGGGCATGAGATGCCCAGAGACTAGATAACCAGGCAGTGAGACGGCATTTATGACGGAAGTCAGTGGCAAAGCCACTTGGGATGAGATGATTCCCAAATCGAAACCTACTTGTCAAGGATGGGACTATTCCTTGTTAATAATCTGATAGAAGAGATGATTCTATCACCTCAGGATGAGATGATTCCCGAGACCTGGGATGATTCCTAAAATCGAAACTTGGTTGACAAGGATGGGACTATTCCTTGTCGACAACTCGATAGATGAGATGATTCTATCACCTCGAGATGAGATGATTCCCGAGACCTGGGATGAGAAGATTCCCAAAATCAAAACCTAGTTGACAAGGATGGGACTATTCCTTGTCAACAACCCAATAGAGGAGATGATTTTATCGCCTCGGGATGAGATGATTCCCGAGACCTGGTATGAAATGATTCCCAAAATCGAAACCTGGTTGACAAGGATGGGACTATTCCTTGTCGACAACCCGATAGATGAGATGATTCTATCACCTCGAGATGAAACGATTCCCTAGACCTGGGATGAGATGATTCCCAATTCTATATCTAGTTGACAAGGATGGGACTATTCCCTGTCAACAACCCGATAGATGAGATGATTCTATCACCTCGGGATGAGATGATTCTCGAGACCTGGGATGAGATGATTCCCATATCAAAACCTAGTTGACAAGGATGGGACTATTCCTTTTCAGCAAACCGATAGATGAGATGATTGTATCGCCTCGGGATGAGATGATTCATGAAAACCTGGGATGAGATGATTCTCAGGATCCGAGGGTCAGTCCAACAAAACTTCAGGATGAGATGATTCCTGAAGAGGAGTGTGGGATGCTCCAGAACTTGGCACACACACTACACATTATCATTCAAATTTGGTTGTTCCTTTCTTACATTGTCTCGTCCTTA
This sequence comes from Turnera subulata, assembly GCA_028386065.3. Classification (NCBI taxonomy): domain Eukaryota; kingdom Viridiplantae; phylum Streptophyta; class Magnoliopsida; order Malpighiales; family Passifloraceae; genus Turnera; species Turnera subulata. The sequence goes on along the minus strand of JAKUCV010002561.1, from coordinate 32,070 downwards.
GTTTCTAAGGACTCACCAATGAGGGGCATCTGTGAGCACCCAAATTTGACCCACGAATTTTCCACAAAGTTTAGGTTTTAAACATGTTTGAACTTAGGGTTAATGAGATGATTTGATCCTAGGAGTAAGACACGTTAAGAATTTATTTTAGTGGAAACAATGAATTTTAGTAATTTGAGCCTTTGTATATTGGACTACTAGGATTAGTGAGATGATTTAATCTTAGGACAAAATATATAATAAGGATTATTTACACTGAAATGTGTTCCTTTCGTTATTTGGGCCTTTTATCTATCTTTAATCTAATTTTAATGAGACAATTTATCTTTGGCTTGAGGATGGGTTTAAGAGCCCAAATTAATGAATTCTCCAGAGTATAATTAGCCCACAAACACTTTACTTGAAGATTAATTTTGGTTTTGATTTTCGTGAAAAATCAGAATCAAATCACACTTTAATTGGTAAAAGGTGTTTTTGGTATGATTTTGCTTAAAATGGGTGTTAATGTGAAATCAATCAGTTATGGAATGATTTAGAGAAGTAGTAATCAAGTAATTAAGTGATTCTGGGTTGATTAAGGGTTGATTACGTGGTAGGATCAAATCAGGGTTGAATTAGGGGGATTGGGGGTTCGAAAATGGAAAGAAAGAGTGACATGCGGGGTGACCGGCGGTCATCGCGCGACCACAAGGTGCTGGCGGTCATCCTCACATGACCACCGGCACTGGTGGTCATCCAAAGGATGACCGCCGGCAGCGGCTGTCATAGGTGCCCAGATCCCCCGATTTTCTCCCATTTTGTTTCTAATTCGATCCTACGCGGTTTTGGACCAGATTTTTTGGCATAATCTTTACCATTAAGCAGGTCTACGCCCCTAGGCTTCCCAGAAGACTATAAGTAGGACCCCTCACACACATTTCAAAGGATCAATCACTCATTACTCACACACCTCCATAACCTTTGTTTGCTTGGAGAAACTCTATTTCTCCAAGCCTAGAAACATTCCCATAGGCAGAAACTCTGGAGAAATTTCATGGGAAAGCATCAAGGATGAAGTCAACAAGAAGAGATCAAGAGGAGATCAAGAGGAGGGGGCAATCAAAGGCATTCTAGGCGTCAAGAAGGTGGGCAATCCGAGTAGAAGGACCTGATGCGAGCAGTCTCAGAGAACAATCCATATCTCAAGTTCTAGAGGTCGGATTGCCATGATCTTGGACGCCTTGGAAAGCTAAGAGGAAGAGCTACAAATTTATAGCTGAGACCAGAAGCTGAATCGGCCACTGGCAATGTCCAAAATCCAGTAGAAGACGAATTATAATTTCTGTCCAATAGCCGAGCTAAGTGTTCTAACCTTTTTTTATCGCGCACTTTATTGATTGCTTCTTGTCGATTATTTGATGATGCTTGTGATGATTATGTAATTGTTGTGATGCCATGTTAAGAACTACGAGGGCTTTGAACCCGGTCGCCGGGGTACGTAGGTGGTCTCTAGTGGTGGAGACTCAAGCCCAAATGTTTTTATTTTTTCTTTTCGTTCCGTATCTTCTTTTCCTACCCCTCCAATTAAATTTTGTGATTTTTATGTGATTCGTTTCCACACTTGCACACCTATACAAGAAACACATAATTTCTTCAATTGCACAAGGTTTCGACGCAACATGGATGGGTGCCTAACACATTCCCATCCTTGACGAACCCCCGATCCCATGTCTTTGGTTCGCCACGACCATGTAGCCTAAAGGAGTCATGTAAAAATTTTTCCAAAATTTTACCCTTAATAAAATTTGGGTGGCGACTCCAATGACATGGGATTGACCCGAAGAAGAAGGTTTAAGGAAATAGGTGAATAGGCCCAAGTGATTTTGGGCCGGGTATTCACAGGTACTCCACTACCTAAAGGTTCCTTCCTTTAGGATTTTGAAAACACTCACTATACTTAGGTTTTTGCGGGATCAACCTTAACCGTCACAAACATAAGCTTTTCTAGGCTAAGCTCAAACCTTTACATGCTTTTCCCAGGCTAAGCTCTAACCTAAATAAGTTTTTCACAGGCTAAGCTCGAACCTACCCTCAAATCTAATCCTAGACTTGAGTACCCAGCAAAACTAAACCAAGCCTTGCTTACAAATTGCCCCTTGAAACAGTTATGCACTGTAAGCAAAAATACCACATCTTTTTAAGCTCAAGTATACACTCAGAATATGCGCAATAGCTGGGATGTTCTTCCAGAGGTGTAAACATCCCTCTTTATAGGATATGAGTGTGGGGGATACGCTCCTACAATGGCTCCTTGTACTCCAGTTGACTTCAGTTCATTAAAGCTTCAATTTGGTGCCATTATGCATGTCAACTCCTTGATCGTTACGATTTTTCCTAGTTTGGAAAGTTTGGACCTCCTTCTGGAGTTGAGTAGGAGTTAGGTGGGAACATCATTTGCACTTCCATAAAGTCTTCCCTCATACTTGTTCTCCAATTCAAACGGCTGGAAGTGGGATTTAAATGCTTGCAGGACCACACACAACTTGCACAAAAAGTTGATGTTGACAGCTTCAGATATGGTATCGGTAAAAACCATATGTCGTGTATTCAAGAAATGGAATCGATAAAAACCATATGTCGTGTGTCCAAGATATGGTATCGGCAAAAACCATAATTTTCCTGTAAGTGAAAATCAACACAGGCAAAGCTAGCAATGCACATGTAATTTGTTAATCATCAAAACCAGATAATCATCATGGTTAATCACAATTTAGCATTAGAGGATGATTAACCCTAATTTTTGGTCAACAATCTCCTCTTTTTTATGATGAAAAATTTGTGTTGATTTTTCATATAACAAGGGTTTCAAACGATTTACTTATAAATTTCATGAACCTCCCCCTATTTTGTTGCTCCCCTATTTAAAAACAATTTTATAATTCAACAAGGATGAGTTTGAAAAACATGTGAATCATTCCTTATGAATATATTGGCATTTGATAGCCAATGATAAAACACCCCCTTTATATTTGTCTTTCTGCACAAAAGATTAGTTGAATGCATAATAATAGGTACGAAGTCACGCAACATTCAATATCATAACATTTGGTTTTTGGCAGAAGCCAAATCATAAGCATAAGTGTGGTTTTTGATAAACCAGATTTTTAACATCACACTTCCTGCAGAAAACATATATGGTTTTAACAACAACTATATCTCATCAAACCTGCAGAAAACATATATGGTTCTAACAACAACCATATCTCATCAGTAGCATCAACTAATGCTTTTTAGTGCCTGCATAATCAATCACATGTACAATACATGTATATTTTCCAAAACATATGGTTTCTCAAAGAAATCATAACCACTGTTCCTGCAAAGTTAATCAACACAACATAATTTTCTTCCCCTTTTGGCATCAACAGAAAGGGAGGATATAACAATGGAACAGAGCAAAAATCATGCAGATATAAATCATTCAAAGAGCAATATCCAGATATTCGAACAAAATATCGCAAATGTAACGCCCCGGATTTTCGTAATTTGATTTATGGAATTTTCGAAATTTTTATTCCAATTTTGCCCTTGAGGAATTTCTGGATTTTTTGTTATGGGAATAAATTATTTTCCTTGGGAATGATGTTTTTAGGTTGGCATTATAAGGGGTTTGAGTTTCGTCGAAAACGGGGACTTGTTTCGGGATGAAACGGGGTTTGAACGTAGATATAATTAAAACTACGTCGCTTTATTTATTGAAAAAAAAAAGAAAACAGGGTTTGACTTGGGGCGGGTTGACCACGCCCAAGCTCGAAACAACGTCGTTTTGAGCTCGGGCTGGTCAAGCCCTAACTCTTCTCTTTTCTCTCCTCCTCCTTTCTTTCTTTTCTATTCTTTTTGTTTTGTTTCTTCGTCCGCCGCCGACTCCCTCAACCCTCTCTCCCTTCTCTCTCTCTCCCTTTTCTTCTTCCTTCTCTTTTCTTCATTTTCTCTCTCAGCTGCAGCCGCTCCCCACCTCTCCTTTTCTCTCTATTCTCTTTTTCTTCCGCCCGCCCGATTATTTTCGTCTCATCCTTGTCACTTCCACGCCGCCGTCGCTCTTCTCACACAAGGCTCGCTGCCGCCACCGTACCCTCTTCCTTGCCTTTGACCACCGTCGTTGCAGACGAACAGCAAGGACCCGAGGCCGGTTTGACCAGTGACGAATCGAGAGGATTTCTGTGTGGCCTATCTCGCGACCGGCTGCATCGCCGACGAGGTAAGCCGCCGGTTTCCCCTTCCCTCTCGATTCTTGTTTCGGATTTCTTCTTGTTTATGTGTGGTTGGACTAACTGTTGGGGTTGGGTGTTGTGGTGTTTGTATGGTTGTTGTTGTGTTGTCTCGGTCGGGATGGTGGTGCGTGTTTGTTGGCTCGATGGGTTGGACGATTTGTGGTTGGTGCGGTGGCTGTGTGTCGTCGGGGCTGTTGTGGACGGCAGATGGCGTGTTGCTGTCCGGTTTGGCACGGCCGCGTGGAGTTTTCCAGGGGGTGTGGGTGTTGTCGACGGGTTCAAGCTTTGGCAGTAAACTCTTTTCGGGTAAGGATTCATTACCCAATTCTTGATTAATTCTTATTCTCGCGTTCTTGTCCTTGTTGGTTGTTGAATAGGATTTTGGAGATTGTATGTTGAGTTGGGTTTGGACAATTCTCTTTGGTTGTTTGATGGTGGCAGAATTGCCGTGTTGGTTTGGTGGCTGTTGGTGAAGTCCCAGCGAGGTTGACCGGAATCCGGCGAGGCTCGGGAATTTTCCGGCGAAGGCTCGAGTTTTCTTCTGGGATTTAACAGTGTACTTTGTTGTGTAATTTGTATTCATTCATGGCGTGTACTTCTAATTTCGGATTGGGTTATGTATTGTTGGTAATATACATAATAGAAATCGAGAACGGGAAGTATGTGGAATATGGCCGGCTTTCCGACGCGGGTAGAACCTTTAGGATTGTAACTCGGGCTCGGGTAGAACCCTCAAAAATGGAAATTGGTCCGAATCGGGCCTAGGCCTGGTAATGAGTTTTTTATGGTTTAAATTGATAACCATTGGACCTAGATGGGCTTTAGGCCGGGAACTCGTTATGGACTTTAAGGAACGGGCTCTAAGCCCAAATTTATAATTGTTTGATAACGGACTTAAGGGAGTGGGCTCTCGACCCGGAATTGAATTTGGATTTAGATGGGCTTAAGCTGGTGAACCTTAGGTCCCGATATTTGGAGTAGGTGAGAGAACATCTTGTCGGGCTTAGACCCGGAAATTACATAATTGGCTAGATTGGGTCAGGTTCTAATTAGTTGAGCATATAACATCATGCATGCACGGTTTATTGTAATTGTTTGTAATTTGTTGTGTGTGCCGGTATTCAGGCACGGGTAATACCTCGGGAGCTGGAGGGTCTGTTTTGGGGAAAGCTCTACAGGATAATGACTTTATACGTCTTTTTATGTTTGTATGCATGAGCTTATTAGATTGGTCTGTTTGAGCTGCATGCCCTGTTTGCTAACATGCTGTGATCCGTATTGTGTGCCTATGTGTTACTATTTGCTGGATGAGCATGATTTTTGGATTGTTATGGAATATAACATGTGGAGTGATTTTGGGCGATTTGTATGATGTACTGTGGGTCGGAGACCCGGATACTTGATTGAGTTGATAATTCACACAACCCTGTTAAATCACAACTTTTGGCACACATGAACTCATAATTTGTGAACAAGAATAATGTACAGCAGAAGATAGGCTACTGTGTGCTGATGACCGGTTGGTTCGAGCGGGAAGTGATACCCCTCGGGTTTGCATGCGGGATAGCATGTTATATGCGGTTTAGCATATGGGTCTGTGATGACCGGTTCTACCTCCCTCCTTCTACCTCCCCCTTTCTACCTCCCTTCTTCTACCTCCCTCTTTCTCTCTGTCTCTCTCTCTCTATGGTTATGTTTGGGCTTCGTGCCTGGTTTATGGGGCTTATGCCTAGTTGTCTCATTAGACGGGACAGAGTTCGACGCACACAGTAGGGGGCCCTGAATAATAAATATAACAATAAAAACTTAACACATAAATGGATGTGAAACATAAAATGTTGCTTGTATGTTGTTGGCATGTTAGTACTGGTTATTGTATGTTTGCTTACTTGTGTTTGTTCCTCTTCTCTCCTTTCGGACTTGCTTTGCACACCTACATAATTAGATTTATACTGCTCACTGAGTAGGCGACTCACATAATCGCCAATGTTGTTTTTCAGACTTTTAGTTAACGTGCAGTCTCTTTCTTACCTCTCCAGAGTACGGACGTGGTTATCTCAGCAGGTAGCTGTGCTTCTTCCCCTGGTTGGATCCATAGAGCCGACTTGCATATCATTTCCTACTTTTGTTTTATTTTATCTTTATCTTCCGCTGCATTGGATTTTGTTAAGATGCCATTATTGGTTGATTACTTTATCGGCGGGTTGCCGGGATTTGATATTTGATGATGTATCGGCAGGATGCCGGGTTGACTTGTGGCTTGATAAGCCGGTTTGTTTTTGTTCTTTATGGCATCTCGGAATATTAAGACTTTCTTCCCAGTTAATGTTTTGATATTGGATTTCGTGTCCTGGGTGTTAGGGGTATTTTCGTAATTTCCTTGTGTTTAAGTATTTTATTGTAGAATTGGGACACGGGTGTTTCAGCTTGGTAGCGGAGCAGGCTTCAGATCCTTGGTTTTAAAAAGTGTTTTAAACCTTGTTTTCAAAGTGATTTCCGTGTTTAAGCTTGTTTCTGGATTTATGGCTTTAAAAGTGTTTTGACTCATTTGCATTCATATAGGCATTAATATGGATCACCAGGGGCAGCACAATGCTGAGGATGACGCCGCTACTCATGTCTCCGACAATGTGTCGGTGATGCATGTTCCCGTTGGTCAGGGGAACAATGATGCAGCAGGGAATAATGCTGTTGGCGGAGGAGGACAGAATGTTGTGCCACCTGTGCCACCTGTTGTGGACCCAGCGTTCCAGCAGTATCATGCCTTTTTGCAGTGGCAACAGTTCTAGCAATTCCAGCAGCAGCAGCAGGGTGCCCAGCCGGTAGCACCTGCTGCGGAAGGTGGTATGGAGAGTGGTTACAAACATATGGATAAGTCAGCAGTGAAGGAATTCTCTAGTGAAGAGGGCAAAGCCAAGGAGTTTGATGATTGGTTCCGCCAGGTGGAGAATGTTCTGGAGAAGTTCACCTGTGCACCTGAGCAGAGGGCTCAATTTGTGGCAAACAAGTTCACGGGGTATGCATTGACATGGTGGCAGGAACTTGTGGCCAACCTACCGAAGCCTGTGGAGATGCCTTGGGAGGATTTCAAGGAGAAATTCTACAAGGAGTTTCTTACTGTTGGTTTTCTGGAGGAGCAGAAGAAGCATTTTTTTGAGGTGAAGCAGGGACTAGATGAGACTGTATTAGCTTTCAGGATCCGGTTCAGCATCCTTCTCTCTTATGCTAGGGAGTTTGCGCCCGACGAGGTGACTAAGTGTAGGCGGTTTGTTAACGGCTTATGTACAGAGTTGGCGTTAGCTGTGGCTGGAGGAGGACACAAGACTTGCGAGGAAGTTTGTGAGGCTGCTTTTGATGCTGAGAGGGTTTAGTTGATCGGGAAGGAGGCTCGGACAGCCGAGTAGAGGAAGCAGTCATCTGCTTCAGGACAAAAGAGGCAGTATTCTGATGCCGGAGGTGCAGATTATTCTGATGGACAGGGTTTTTCTTACCTAGGTTCGAAGAAGTCCCGAGGGCAGAGTTATCAGGGTAGACCAGGCAGATCCTCAGGAGGACGGTCCTATCAGTCTGGCTCTCAGGGACGGGGGTTCTCGGCACGATTCTCGGGTACATGCTAGTATTGCAATAAGCCGGGACACCAGAAGTCATCTTGCTACAAGTGGATTAAGGATAATGGTGGCAGTGGTTCCCAGTATATAGTACAGAGTTCTGTGGCTAGTGGTGCTGTTTCTTCTGGTCCGAACAGGGGTGGCGGACAACAGGGTCGAGGTCATGGGGGTTCTGGAGCTCCGAACCGCGGGGGTGCGATGCAGTCTGCTGCAGCTCCTAAGGCCATCACCCGAGAGGAGGCTGCTGATGCTCTAGAGGTTATAGCAGGTACATTTATGGTTTTTGGTCAGTTTGCACATGCTTTAGTTGATCCAGGTTCAACACACTCTTTTGTATCACGTGCATTCATGACCACTCATAACATAGAAGATAATAACCTTAGTAGACCCCTGAGAGTCCGTTTACCCACTGGTGACATAGTAGTGGTTGATCGAGTTTGTAGAGATGTATCGATAGAGTATGATAGTGAGAGTTTCCCTTCTGAACTTGTTGTCTTGGACTTAGGAGGGTTTGATGTTTTCTTAGGCATGGATTGGTTGTCCAGACACCAGGCTGTAGTTGATTCTCAGGCCAGGGAAGTGTCTTTGTCTTCTCTGTTGGGGCGTAGATTGGTGTTCGTTGGAGAACGAAGAGCCTTTTCAGCATGTTGTGTCTCGGCCATCCAAGCTTTTCAGGATGATCCGAGAGGGTTGTGATGCCTTTCTAGCTCATGTGGTCGATTCTTCGGTACCAGTACCTGGAGTGGAGGATATCCCTATTGTTCGGGAGTTTCCTGATGTATTTCCTGATGACTTACCTGGGTTGCCTCCGGAGCGGGAGGTGGAGTATACAGTTGACCTGGTATCGGGAGTTGCACCTATTTCTATACCGCCCTACAGAATGGCTTCAACAAAACTTCAGGAGTTGAAGAAACAACTGGAGGAGTTATTGGATAAGGGTTTCATTAGACCGAGCATCTCACATTGGGGTGCCCAGGTCATGTTCGTGAAGAAGAAGGATGGCAGTATGCAGATGTGTGTGGACTATAGACAGTTGAACAAGGTGACTATGATGAACAAGTATCCTTTGCCTAGGATCGATGACTTGTTCGATCAGTTGCAGGGTGCATCGGTATTCTCGAAGATCGACATGCGATCCGGTTACCATCAGGTTCGGATTGCAGAACAAGACATACCGAAGACTGCATTCCGCACTCGGTATGGTCATTATGAGTTTGTGGTTGTTCCGTTTGGACTGACGAATGCACCGACAGTGTTCATGTGTATGATGCAACAGGTCTTCCATAAATTTCTGGACCTTTGTGGTAGTGTTTATTGATGATATTCTGGTCTACTCAGGTAGTAAGGCCGAACATGAGGACCACTTGAGGCAGGTTTTGCAGAGGTTGAGAGAAGAATAACTCTATGCCAAGCTCAGCAAGTGTGAGTTTTGGTTGGATAAGGACGCGTTTCTTGGGCATATTGTGTCCGGTGAGGGCATTAAGGTGGATCCGGCCAAAATTAAGGCAGTCATGGATTGGGAGCCACCTAAGAGTGTATCAGAGATACGAAGTTTTCTTGGACTAGCTGGTTACTACCGGAGGTTCATTGAGGGTTTTTCCTTAATAGCGGGTCCCATGACTAAGCTGTTGAGGAAAGACTGTACTTTTGTTTGGGATGAGTGTTGTCAGAAGAGTTTTGAGGAGTTGAAGAGTCGGTTGACTTTTGCACCAGTTTTGACTGTTTCGAGACCCGAAGTGGAGTACACGGTGTTCAGTGATGCTTCTGGTCTGGGCTTGGGATGTGTTTTGATGTAGGAGGGTCGGGTGATTGCTTATGCCTCCAGGCAGTTGAGAACTCATGAGAGAAACTTTCCGACCCATGATCTGGAGTTAGCTGCTGTGGTCTTTGCTCTGAAGATCTGGAGACACCATCTATACGGTGAGAAGTGTCGGATTTTTATGGATCACAAGAGTTTGAAGTACATCATGACCCAAAGGGAGCTTAATATGACGCAGAGACGCTGGATTGAGCTTCTGAAGGACTATGATTGTACTATCGAGTATCATCCGAGCAAGGCCAATGTTGTTGCAGATGCAATGAGCCGGAAGAGAGTGGCTTCTGCGGATGAGGACTCAGTTTCTTATGCTTTGCCTTCCTTGGTGGAGCTGAGGTCGTTGGATGCACAGTTGGAGGTGGATGTTACTGGGGTGTTGCTTGCAGTTTGAGTATCCAGCCGACCTTGCGGGATAAGATCATGGAGTTGCAGTATGGTGATCCTCATTTAGCAGAATTGCGGGATAAGGCCCTCGGTGGAGAGAGTTCTAGTTTCTATGTCCGGGAGGATGGTGCTTTGATAACCGGTGATCGGTTGTGTGTTCCGGATGTTGATGATTTGAGGAGATGGATTATGGATGAAGCGCACAATGCGCCGTATGCTATGCATCCTGGTAGCACCAAGATGTACCAGAACTTTAAGAGTCATTATTGGTGGCCCGGGATGAAGAAGGATGTTGCGGAGTTTGTGGCTCGTTGCATGACTTGTCACCAGGTGAAAGCCGAGGATCAGGCTCCTGCCTGCAAGTTGTGATCTTTGACTATTCCGCAGTGGAAGTGGGAGCATATCACTATGGACTTTGTGATCGGGTTACCGAGGACTCGGGGTCGACATGATGCCATCTGGGTCATTGTTGACAGGTTGACCAAGTCAGCTCATTTCCTACCGATTCAGCAGACGGATACAATGGATAAGTTGGCGAGGTTGTGTGTTTCGGGCATTGTCCGTTTACATGGAGTTCCACTATCCATTGTGTCGGATAGAGATCCGAGGTTTACTTCCCACTTCAGGAAGAGCTTACAGTCAGCTTTGGGTACTAAGCTGAATTTCAGTACTGGAATCCATCCGCAGACCGATGGGCAGTTAGAGAGGACTATACAGACGTTGGAGGATATGCTTAGAGCATGTGTGCTCAATTTCAGTGGTTCTTGGGATGTGACATTACCGTTAGTTGAGTTTGCTTATAATAACGGGTATCACTCTAGTATTGGCATGGCGCCTTATGAGGCTTTGTATGGACGGAAGTGTCCTAGTCCGATCTGTTGGGATGAGGAAGGTTTGAGACAGGTGGTTGGTCCGGACCTAGTTCAGGAGACTGTTGATCAGATCGAGGTGGTTAAGCAGTGAATGAGAGCTGTTCAGGACCGGCAAAAGAGTTTTGCTGATAAGCATCATCGGGAGATGGAGCACAGTGTAGGTGATAGAGTTTTCCTCCGTGTTGCTCCCTGGAGAGGTGTTATCCGGTTTGGGAGGAAGGGCAAGTTGAGCTCTCGTTATATTGGTCCTTATGAGATCATGGAACGGATTGGTCCGCTGGCCTACAGGTTAGCTTTACCGGAGGAGCTGTCGCGCATACATAATGTATTCCATGTTTCGATGTTGAGGCGTTATCGGTCTGATCCTAGTCATGTTGTATCCCCGACAGAGGTGGAGGTTTCTGAGGACTTGACCTATGTTGAGGAGCCGGTGGAGATTTTGGCTCGGGAAGAGCGAAAATTGAGGAGTCGTACCATTCCTATGGTTCGGGTCAGATGGAGCCGTCATTCTCCGAATGAGGCTACTTGGGAGGTTGAGTCCCATATGAGAGAGCAGTATCCACATCTGTTCTATTTTTCATACCTTGTAATTTCGAGGACGAAATTTTCTTAAGTGGGGTAGAACTGTAACGCCCCGGATTTTCGTAATTTGATTTATGGAATTTTCGAAATTTTTATTCCAATTTTGCCCTTGAGGAATTTCCGGATTTTTGGTTATGGGAATAATCATGTTTCCCACTGAGCATTATCAACACAACTCAGCATGTTTTGGTTCAAAAATCTAACATTTAGTAAACCAAACCAGCCCTAAAATGACCCTGGTCCAACAACGGTCCAACCACGGTTCAACCGCGGTCCAACCACACCTTGGTTCAACCATGGTCCAACCACGGTTCAACCACCTGCTCGAATCAACGGCTGTATGTGTGTGACCCTGTAGGTACTTGTACGTTCGGCAATAATCGTAAAATCTAATTTTACAGTTATAAGCAAAGAGCGGCGTCTAGCAACACATCATTGCCACCCGAACGACAAGATCAATACTGATTCCACGTGCCTCGGAACATGTCATCATCCCTTCGTCCCATTATCAAGATTAAACCGAGACATGGAATATGTCAATTTCGTATATGTTTAATCTCGGTTTCTTGATCCTCGAGTTAACCAGTAAAACGGATACCAATGATATCATATATCATTATCCGAGTATGGCCATGCATTTACGGTTCAACTCTATCAAGAAACACTCCGATAATATACCCGTTATATTGGTTGGACGAATCCCCTCTGGATCATACAAAACCTACTACACACTCATCATACACCCAATGATTACCCTTACGTCTATCCAGTTACGGATGACCAGGAATAATATCAAAGCATATGACTCACATGTTGGGAACCTTGATGATCACAGGTCTAAGGACAATACATTATAAGAACCACTAATGACAATCATATAACGTTCCATGTAGGGTTCTTATGTGGGTCAGTCCAGTCCACAAGTTCTCTAACTTGTACCCGTATGTAGAATTCATATCTCATATAATTCTCAACATACGCTAGTCTTAATTTATTACTACAACTCATCCATAATAATAATCGACTAGGGACATTTAAGAATATAAAATATTCTAGGGTTATAAATATGTGCAAGCGATTATCTCATAATCATATTTATTGGAATAACCTTAATGTATATACATGACTACAATCATCCATGGATTGGCTTTTGGGCATATTACTAACAATCTCCCACTTGCACTAAAGCCAATCGTACATGTATCTAATACCAATGGATGCGCAATGACCATCATGCTTCTGCTGTGTGAGCGGCTTAGTCAAGGGATCTGCTACATTGTTCTCAGAAGGAACTCTGCACAGTCTGACATCGCCTCTCTCTATGATCTCTCTAATAAGATGATAGCGTCGGAGTATATGTTTGGATCTCTGGTGGTATCTAGGCTCTTGAGCCTGTGCGATTGTCCCATTGTTGTCACAATAGAGCTCAATCGGACTCTCAATACTAGGAACCACCCCAAGTTCAGTTATGAACTTCTTAATCCAAACAGCCTCTTTCGCCGCATCTGAGGCAGCAATGTACTCAGCCTCGGTTGTAGAATCTGCAACTGTCTCTTGCTTAGAACTCTTCCAGCATACAGCACCACCTCCAAGACAAAACACATATCCTGATTGCAATCTGAAGTCATCCCTGTCGGTTTGGAAGCTAGCATCGGTGTAACCCTTTACAATGAGCTCATCAACGCTTCCGTAAACCAGGAATGCATCCTTAGTCCTTCTCAAGTACTTAAGGATGTACTTAACCGCTGTCTAGTGACTCTCACCGGGATCAGATTGGTACCTGCTTGTGACACTCAAAGCATAAGCGACATCCGGTCGAGTACATAGCATGGCATACATGATAGAACCTATTGCCGAAGCATAAGGGATCTTACTCATCCGCTCTCTCTCCTTAGATGTACTAGGACATTGACTCCTTGAGAGAGAGAGACGCCATGTGTGTAACGCCCCGGATTTTCGGTTATTAATTTTTATGGAATTTTCAAATTTTTGGAATTTAAATTCCAATTTTACCCTCGTAGAATTTCCGGGATTTTTGGTCAAGAAAATTAATGTTAATAAATTATTTTTACACGGAAATATTTTGTATATGTGGGATTTAATCCTAGTTTCGGGTTCTACGGAATTTATTTGTGTTTTAGGGTGCAACACATGGTGTAGTGTAGTTTTGCCAAAAACTACGTAGTTTCGGGATAGGCCAAACATAAAACACATACTTACCCTGCGTTTTGACCAAGGGAAGAGGGTTGACCGTGCCTAAGACCAAAACGACGTCGTTTTGGTCCCGGCCGAAATCAACCCTAACCCTAGAGTATAAAAACTTCTTTTTCTCTCTCTCTCCTCATTCTTTTCTTCCTTTCTTTTCTTTCAGAACGGCTGCCACTTTTCCTTTTTCCCGATTCCCTTCCTCTTCGAATCTTTTCCTCTCTTAATCTTTCTTTTTGTTTTTTTTTCTCTCTACTTCTCTATCTCTCTTCGTCACCATCAATCCTCCTCCTGATCGCCACTGCTTCCTTCTTCATTTCCATTCCGTTGTGTCGGCTTCACCATCTTTGAATCACCGCTGCAACGAACGTGGAGATGCGGGCTGTGCGAAGTCCGGGTCAAGACGGGATGTCGCCATCTTCGTGTAAGTTGCGCCGCTTCCCCTATTTCTTTCTTTTAGTTTTGTTTTCTTCTCATCTTCCTTCTCCCATACTAGACCTTTAGGGGTTCTGAGATTAATCGGGTTTATCTGTGTTTTGGGGTGTGTGTCGTGGTGTATTTGTGATGGTGGCGAGTTGGGGGTGTTCGGGTCTATGATGTTGGTTGTTGTTGGGCTTCCGGTAGGGGGGTCGTGGAGCTCGTCTTTGGGACGACTCGAGAATCTGGGTGTGGGCCCGTCGAGGTAGTGCTGATGTCACCCTTGCGTCGCCGTCACCACCTGCTATTGTGGTAAGCCACCGCTGCCTTTTACTCTGTACCTTCTCCTATGTTCTTCTCTTCTTCTTCCTTTCTCCCTTGTGCTGATGTCGGTGGTGGTTTGGTTGGCCGGTTCTGTTTGAGTTTGGTGGTTGATGATGGTGTGTGTGTGTGGCTGTTGTTGGTTGAATTGCTTGCAACATCTTCTGGAAAGCAAGGTGCAGGGTCGATTGGAGGCTCTGTAAACTCGGTTTGAGGTGCCGGAGTTCGGATCCAATACTTGCACTGCGGGTTTGGTTTTTCCGGTGAGGTTTTGACCCTCCTCTTTCCCCGTTCAAATTGTTTTGCTGTTCTAACTTAACGATTGGTTGAATTGAATGTTGGTTTATGGTTATGGGGTTGGACAGATTGTAGATGGGTCGTTTCTAGGCTGTTGTAGAGTTTTTGGCGAGTTTGACCGGAACCCATCGAGGCTCGGGAATTTTCCGGCTACTCGAGTTTCGTTCCAGCGAGGACTGACCGGAATCCGAGAAGGACTGTTGCTGTTTCGACGAGACGGTGCGGAGATCGGCATTAGACGGTAATTCCCGGCAATGTTGTAATTTAATTCTTGTACATATCATGTACCGTAAAAGCATCTTATCATTGTATCAAAATAAATGGTAATAGTGAAAGACCGTGTGTGAAAGGTTAGAGGCGCGTGGCCGGGAACTTATCGACGCTGATAGTTTCTTAGGCCGGGCAAGTCTTTGGGCTCGGGTGTGCCTTAGAGCGGGAAATAGGAAACTGGGCCCTGGTCCAACGATTGTTCATTGAACCTTGTATGTATACTAATTTGGACTTAATAAACAATGGGTTTTCAGCGAAAGAAAAATATGATTGGGTTTAATAGTGGTGGGTTGATATGGGCCACAGGCCCAATAAAGAGTAAGTAATCTAAGATGGGCTCTAGGTCCATTGGCTTCCATGGATATGGGCTTTAGGCCCACTGTATAATTAAACCCAATAACTTTTGTTTATATGGGCTTAGGCCTAATAATTGGAAGTATGGGCTTTAGGCCCAATGACTAATATGGATGTGGGCTTTAGGCCCAATGTTGTATTTTGGAGATTAGAGATAATACACTCTAGGCCCAATTGACTACAATTAGATTTAAGTTAAGTACGAAACTTGGGAATTTGAGTTGTTTGGATTTAGACCCTGATCTTTAGTAACGGGCTTAGTGTCACGGGTTTAACTCGAGATCATGTTATTAATATGCATTTACTCAATTGTCATGAATAAACTTCTTATATGAGGTGTATATTCGTAGGACGTTATGGACATAGGAATGTTAAGGTGGAATGAGCTTCGGCTTCCGAGACATTTAATATGGCCCAGGTGAGGACTTATAAACCTTTGTATGCATTACTGCCTACAATGCTCGGTTAATTGTCTTGGAATATAAAGTGGTATTATTTGTTTGGTCTTGAGTGTTGTATGCATGCATGCCTGTTGTGTTGATGTTTCTATTTGCAAAGTGTATTATGTTGATGATAACTATGACGTGGTGTGTCTGATTATGTGACCTGTTGTCCGATGTGATGTATTGTGCTTGTCTAGCATGACTTGTTTGGTTATGTTAAACACATGAGATATAGATTTGTTTATTGTGTGGCGGACTGTGGGCTGGGGGCCCGGACTTGAGAATAAGATATTAAATCCACACAACACTGTTTGATCACAACTTATGGCACAAGTCTACTGTGGGGCTGTTGACCGGTTGGTTCGAGCAGGAAGTGATACCTCTCGGGATTTCATGCGGTTTTGCATGGTATATGCGGTTTAGCATATGGGTCTGTTATGCCGGTTCTACCTCCCTCTTTCTACCTCCCCCTTTCTACCTCCCTCTTTCTCTTTGCCTCTCTCTCTCTCTATGGATAAGTTTGGGCTTCGTGCCTGGTTTATTTGGGCTTATGCCTGGTTGTCTCATGAGACGGGACCGAGCTCGACGCACACAGTAGAGGGCCCTAATAAAATATTTAAACCTAATAACAAAGATAACAATATAAGTAATGACAAGTGATGGTTTGTAGTCTGATGATGTCTTGCTCTGTGTATTGTGGTTGTTGTTGTTTGTTGCCGGTGCACTTGTAGTTGATTTGTAATTGTATATTATTGGTTTATTTGTTTGTGGTGAGACAGTGGTTGGTCTCACCCCCTCACAGACCTTTTACAGGTTAGTTGTTCGTTGAGCAGTGGTGCATATCAGCAGGTGGCGGTGTTTTCCTCCTCGGGTCGGATCCATAGGGTGCATTACATTCATATTTGTTTATGTATTTGTCTTCCGCTGCGTACTCGAATTGTATTACTTATTGTATGATATACTGCGTAATTAAATGATGATCATTTTATTTGTGTCGTGTCCCGGGGATGATAAGGGCAATTTGGTTATTTTGTATTTAAATTCTATTTTATTTTAATAAATTGGGACACGGGCGTTTCAGTTGGTAGCGGAGTAGGCTGTAGATCCTTTGGGATGTGTGAATACGTTTGTGTGCTCTTATGTGCTTGAGTCTGCTCCTTTTTGAGTTGTCTGTTGCATGGTCATATGCTTTCATATAGTGAGTCTTTCTATGGATCCGGTGGAGGACACGCACCTGCTGAGGGTCGGAGTGACCCGGTATTGTTGTTTAAATGATATGTTTATTTTTACAGCTTAGGCTGTTGTAAGGTTTATTTGGTGGAATATCCACGGATTTATCGGAGTCGGTGTAGACTCTCGATTCTTTACTTACGCTTTTGTGTCGGTGTGAGTACACCGTTGCTGCTTTTTCCTGTGTTGTTGCTGGAAGGGGTTTCCTGTGATAACCCGTACTTGCTGGCTTGCATAATGTTTACTTGATGTGATTGTGAGCAAAAAAAAAAAAAAAATTCTGAAAGTGGTGCACTAATTAAGGTGGTTGTTCCTAATAGTCGTAATTAAGCGCTAAGTACCTGATTAGTAAGGCTAATGAGGGGTTAAGATTTTAATGTGAGGCTTATGTGAATGGTTCTGAAAAGGGAGCAGGAGGTGGAAAGGGGAGTGGACAGGTGGTAGTTGCTGGGCTAAGGGGGGGTGCAAGTGGCTGCTGACTAAGCTACTTGCTTAAGCCCTTAAGTAGCTAAGCAAGCACCTTAGCCACCCCTTTCTGCCCAAATTCGTGATCTGTGCTGAAGGGGGAAGAAAACTCAGTATTTTTCAAGTTCTCTGAAGTTCCTGCACATAAGAGAAGAAAGGGTAAGCTTGGGTTGGTTAACTTTGCATTTCTGGTGCTAATTGGTCTGCCTAGTGAGCTAATTGGTCATATAGTGCGCCAATTGATTGAGTTGAGGGCACAAATATGTTCTCTGCTGGTCACTAGGTTTATATCAAGGTATATTGATGGATTGGTTTGGGTGGGGTGCACAATTGGCTCAGTTGTTAGCCAATTGGCCCCTGTTGTTGGGAATTGGCCCTAAAGTTAGCCAATTGATTCTGTGGGTTGCTTGGTTGGGTTGATGGCGCACTAATGTGTCAAAGGTGTATAGATGGAGCCAATTGGTTCCAGAAAGGGCAATTGGTTCTGGTTAGCTAACTGGTGTGCCAATTGGTGCACGCTTGGTGCGCCAGTGGGCAGGGTGTCTCTCTAGATTTTATGTAATGCACCCTAAGGTTTGTTTGAGCTTGTCAAACGAAATTCTATGTATAAATGTGTGTTGAACAGGTGCTGATGACCAAGGCTTGGGAAAGGAAGAGGATAGGCCAAAAGAGGCCTAGGATTGAGTAAGTAGTGTGTATGCTTGTGTTGGATGCTTGTGTGTGTGTGCTGGGCAGTGGCCCTATTGTTGGTATTGGAAACCCTGTGATGGTTGAGGCTTTATGAATGTTGGTTTATGGAATGCCCAAGGTGGGGCAGTGCATGTGCATTCATATTCATTTGCACCCATCAATTGCATATGCATCTCATATGGAAAGGGCCAACGTGGAGTTGGCAAACTAATGGAAAGGGCCAATGTGGAACTGGCAAACATGATAGGAGTTGAGCTATTGGGCGCTGTGCGAGGGTTGGTAGCAAGTCATGAGCACTTCTATGACTGATTCGGTTAGCCTTGTAAGTGGGGCTGTGGGTTAAGGAATCATTGTGGGCAGAGGGCTACCAAGCCTTGCAAGTAGGCCCTTAGCTCGATCCATGGCTTACCCGTGTGCCGATCACGGTGGTATGGTGCTTTTGTTGAGCATTGCATGCATTAAGCATTTCATCGCTTGTATGCACATTCTCATGCTGAGCCGTGGACTCACCCCCCTTCCACCCCTTTCTTTTCAGGTTAGGGAGAGACCAATAGACCGGTGTGGGAAGGTTCGAGCGACCAGAATCGGTAGATGATGGGTATACAGCTAGCTTGGCTTTAAACTATTTATGTGAAATAAAAGAGCTTGTGATGTATAGATGGTGCCCCTTGGCTGTAGCCAGAATTTTGTAACTTGGTGTGGAGTTTGAGTGGCTGTAAATGTATATATAAGTATTCTTGCCTTTGTACTTCATATTAATATTGAGCTGTGTTGCGTGTTTCTGTCGGGCTAACTTCTGCCCGTGATAAGGCTAGGCCTGAGGGTGCCAATGGCGCGCCCGCTGGTGCTCTTGGCACCTGGCCGGTCATGCCCATGGCGGGGCGTGACAGTATGGTAGCGGAGCGTGGTTGCAAAAATTCTGGTTACGGGGCTTAGGTTGGATAAGTATTAAGGAGTAATACCCATCAAATAGAGGCCGAGGGTTGGTGAGTGCTGACGTTAATGTGTTGCTTGTTTGTTCATTAATTGTGCAGGTAAGCAAACAAAACGTAAGTCGAAAATGATTGTGCAAGCTGAGGTTGAGGCACAAGATGAGCAGTCTGTTGGGGAGGCACGAGAGAAGGTTGATGAAGATTATGCCCATGTAGTGGCTGAGGATGACCCTTCTAGTGAAAGTTGGCAGTCTGAATCCTCACAAAGGCAGGACCAGACCTTAGAAGTGTTGAAAGCTGGTTTGCTTGGTGTTGGTAAGGCAGTTGAGACTTTAACTGAAATGGCAGTTGCTGATCGACAAAGAAGGCAAGAGATGGTTCAACAGGATCATAGTGGGGAAGCTACTCTTGTCACATTTGTAAAGCTAGACCCACCAACATTTTCTGGGGCTGAACATGAAGATCCACAGTGATTCTTAGATGAAGTGTGGAAATGTTGTGAAGTAATGGGGTGCACTGATCACCGGGCAGTGGCTCTTGCTGCCTTTCGGTTAAAGGGAGAGGATGCCAATAACTGGTACGAATCGAAGAGGAGGGAAAGGATGTCGGGAGCTGCACCGTGGACATGGGCTGAATTCTCTGACATGTTTCTTGATCGGTTTTTACCCGAAAGTGTTAAAGATCAGAAAGCCTATGAGTTTGAGTCCCTGAGGCAAGGAGATATGTCTGTGGGTGAGTATGATTCTAAGTTCACTAAACTGTCCAAGTATGCAATGCATATTGTTCCGGATGAACGGAAGAAGATCAAGAGGTTTATTAATGTTCTGAAGGGATTCATATACAACTCTCTGGTTGCCCATGAATTTGGCTCCTATGCTGCTGCGGTTGATAAAGCCAGGGCAATTGAGACAAAAGCAAATGAAAATAGAGCTGAGGCAAGTGCCAAGAGAGCAAGGCAGGATAGCTTTCAGGGCCAACAAAATTTTGCTTCTGGTGCTGGCCAATTTCGGGGGCGCGGGAAAACTGGATTGTGGGTTAACTTGCCAAGGGCTCAATATAGGGGCAGTCTTGGTTTTGGCGGTTCAAGTAGTGGTGCAAGTTCCATAATCAGACCCAAGGCTGGTCAAGGTGGAGGTGCACTGAGTTCCCAAAACAAATCAACTATTGTGTGCCATTCTTGTGGCAAGGCTGGGCACATGGCCCGAGAGTGTTATTCTGCTTCACCGGTGTGTTATTCTTGTGGGCAGCCCGGACATTATGCTCGGGATTGTGTTAGTGGACAACAACCCTCTATGGCGTCTAGCGTGTCTTCTCCACCATCTAGGCCCCAACGGGCTGACAGCCAATCCTCATTTCGTGGTAGGGGTAATGCTGGGCGTGGTTCGGTGGTTAGGGGTGCTGGTGGCTTTCAGCCTGGCCGGGGGCAAGCCCGAGTGTTCTGTTTCACTCAGGAGGATGCCAAAGCGTCCAACACCGTCGTGACAGGTATAATAAAAGTTTGTTCATGTCCTGCACTTTGTTTGATTGACACTGGGTGCACGCATTCTTTTGTTAATGACCATTTTGCTAAATATTTTGCTGAATCACCTACCAAATTGAGTGTCCCGTTGGCTGTATACACGCCTCTTGATGAGCGTGTGTTTGTGGAAGATGTATATCGGGGGTGCGATATTTGTATTGCTGGGCATAATATGCAGGTAGACTTGTTGATGATGCCCATGGCAGATTTTGATGTAATTTTGGGGATGGATTGGTTGTCTTACTATGGTGCACGGGTTGACTGTGCAAACAAACGGGTTAAGTTTAAGTTAACAGGGGAGGTAGAATTTGTGTTCCAAGGGAAGTTTGTTTCATCTCAACCCCATGTAGTTTCAGCTGCAAAGATAAATCGGCTGGTACAGCAGGCTGAATGCCTATATCTGGCCTCGGTGCAAAGCTTGGGGGAGCCTAAAGCCACAATTAAACATGTCCCAATAATTAGAGAATTTGTTGATGTATTTCCAGAGGACTTGCCGGGGTTGCCACCTGACCGTGATGTTGAGTTCAGTATTGAGCTCATACCTGGGGTAGAACCTGTGTCCATCACACCATACCGGATGGCTCCTGCAGAGTTACGGGAGTTGAAGACACAGTTGCAAGACTTATTGGATAAGGGATTTATCAGACCAAGTGTGTCCCCATGGGGAGCACCGGTACTATTTGTCAAAAAGAAAGATGGTTCAATGAGACTTTGCATTGATTATCAGCAACTTAATAAGTTGACAGTTCGAAACAAATACCCATTGCCCCGAATTGATGACCTATTTGATCAGTTACAAGGTGCCAGATATTTCTCAAAGATTGACTTGAGGTCAGGGTACCACCAACTGAAAATCAAGACGGAGGATGTTCCCAAAACGGCATTCAGGACCCGTTACGGACACTACGAATTTTTGGTAATGTCGTTTGGCTTAACCAACGCCCCAGCAGCATTCATGGACATGATGCATCGAGTTTTTAGGCCATTCCTCGATAAGTTCGTGATTGTCTTCATTGATGATATATTAGTATATTCAAAGAGCAAAGAGGAACATGAGATGCACTTGCGCATGGTGTTGCAGGTTTTGCGGAAAGAAAAGTTATTTGCCAAATTCTCTAAATGTGAATTTTGGTTGGAAAGAGTATCATTTTTTGGGCATGTAGTTTCAAAGGATGGCATTGAAGTGGACCCCCAGAAAATTGAAGCAGTTGTGAATTGGCCAAGGCCAAGTAATGTGACGGAGGTACGGAGTTTTCTCGGGTTGGCCGGTTATTATCGGCGATTTGTGTTGGGTTTTTCGTGTGTTGCTGCTCCCTTGTCTGCATTGACCCGAAAGAAAATCCCATTTCTATGGACAGAAGAGTGTGAAGAATGCTTCCAGGAGTTGAAGCATGGGTTAACAACAGCACCGATACTTGCACTGCCTAAGGAAGGAGAAATGTTTACGGTGTATTGTGATGCATCACGAGTTGGGTTAGGTTGTGTTTTGATGCAAGGAGGTAGAGTAATTGCCTATGCGTCCCGGAAGCTTCAGAAGAATGAGGAAAATTACCCAGTGCATGATCTTGAAATGGCTGCGGTAGTTTTTGCTCTAAAAATCTGGAGGCACTATCTTTATGGCGAGCCGTGTGAAATTTACACGGATCACAAAAGTTTAAAGTATATTCAAGAGCAAAGGGATCTAAACCTGAGGCAGCGAAGATGGATTGAATTGCTAAAGGATTATGATTGTGTTATTAAATACCATCCCGGGAAAGCTAACGTAGTTGCTGATGCATTAAGCCGGAAGTCGATTGGGAGTTTAGCGCACCTTACTGTGGTCAGAAGGCCTGCTATTGAGGCGTGGCATGCATTATTGGACCAAGGGCTACATTGTGTTGTTACTGAGGCAGGCTCACTATTAGCTCACTATCAAGTACGATCTACCTTGAATGATGAAATCACTAAGGCACAGAATGACGATTCAGAAACAAAAACATGGAAGGAAAGGGTGACTCGAGGTGAATTGATGGGGTTCAGTGTCACTGATGATGGCATCTTGAGATTTGGCACAAGGATGTACGTCCCCAACATTGAGAATCTCCGTAACAGACTCATGGATGAAGCGCATCAAACCAGGTACACTATGCACCCGGGATCCACCAAAATGTA